>BMAC01000036.1:947829-973666 GCA_014905375.1 Phtheirospermum japonicum
TGCGGGTGGCGGGATCTCGATTTTTTGAAAATATTTCTTGAAAATGTCGGATTTTAACTCCGTTGTTGCCCGAGAACGAGTTCTTGGGTTTCTTGGAGGAGGCAATTCATCCTCCTCTTCAATGGGCGGCACGTCTTCACCGGCAAAGGCGGCGGCGGCTCGATAACATCGATCAATGTCGGTATCACTCCAATCTTCGTCAATTTCGATGCGATTGGGATTGTAGTCACCGACCGAAGGAGTGTTGCCTTGTGATAAGCCGATGGGATGGACATTGGCGTCGTCATCGAGTGCGATACTCTTCCCCTTATCGGAACGACGGGAACGAGAAGAACCTCCACGGCTTGACATTTTTTTAGAAGTTAATATTAATACAAAAAATAAGAAAGAGTAGTAGTGGCTAAAGTAGTAGGATTATAAATTTAGGATTATAACTATAAATTACGAAATATATTTGGAATTATAACACTAAACTTAATTAAGTTTAGTTTGGAATTAGGAAGGCTTGATGATAATAATTAAAGAATCTTGAAAATCACAAAATTTGCAAAGAGGGCAATGTAGAATAGAGAGATTATAGAAGATGAGAGATTGGTGTGAGAGAAATAAGTTGGGAATGAGGGGTATTTATAGGAATAGGAGTGAAAAAATCAAAAAAAAAAAAAAAAAAAGCGGATAAACCGCCGGTTTTGGACCAAACCGGCCGGTTTAGGGTCGAACCGGCGGTTTGAATCAACGGTCACTTGATCTCGACCGTTGATTTCAAAACGGCTCGCTGACGACTCAGTCGATCGACTGAATTTTTTTTTTTCTTAAACCGGCGGTTTGAACCGCCGGTTTACGGTTTGGGGTATGGAGAAACCGGAACCGGCCCGCCTTAACGGCGGTTGCGGTTGCGGTTCCGGTTTGAACCGTGGTCAACGGTTTCCGCAACCGTTGACCGCCGGTTCAAACCGGCAGTTCGTCCGGTTCGCCCGAACCGGTGGGCACGTCTAGTGTGTGTGTGTGTGTGTGTGTGTGTGTGTTAAATGTATTATATTATTTATTATAATTATAAATATTATACATTATATTATATTATATTTATATATGTTTATAATTATATTTATGTATATATATATTAAATAATAATTAATATTTAATAATATGTAGATTACAAAATAATAATGTATATTAATTAAAAATATAAAAAAATAATAAAAAATAAATAATAATATATATTAATAAAAAAATCATACATAATAAATAAAATAAATACAAATTAAAAAATAATAATTTGCCGACGGAAGTAATTTCCGTCAGTAATTAAAAAATAATTAAAAAATAAAAGTGGGATTGCCGATGAAAATGTCCGTCGATAATAAATAAAATTAAAAAACTATAACTAATAAATAAATTAAATTAATATTAACAAAAATTACCGACGGCCATTTCCATCGGTAAATAAAAAAAAAAAAAAAAGAAATTACCGACGGGCTACGTTTGTCGGCACGGCCTCGGTAATTTTGACTGCGGGTGGCGGGATCTCGATTTTTTGAAAATATTTCTTGAAAATGTCGGATTTTAACTCCGTTGTTGCCCGAGAACGAGTTCTTGGGTTTCTTGGAGGAGGCAATTCATCCTCCTCTTCAATGGGCGGCACGTCTTCACCGGCAAAGGCGGCGGCGGCTCGATAACATCGATCAATGTCGGTATCACTCCAATCTTCGTCAATTTCGATGCGATTGGGATTGTAGTCACCGACCGAAGGAGTGTTGCCTTGTGATAAGCCGATGGGATGGACATTGGCGTCGTCATCGAGTGCGATACTCTTCCCCTTATCGGAACGACGGGAACGAGAAGAACCTCCACGGCTTGACATTTTTTTAGAAGTTAATATTAATACAAAAAATAAGAAAGAGTAGTAGTGGCTAAAGTAGTAGGATTATAAATTTAGGATTATAACTATAAATTACGAAATATATTTGGAATTATAACACTAAACTTAATTAAGTTTAGTTTGGAATTAGGAAGGCTTGATGATAATAATTAAAGAATCTTGAAAATCACAAAATTTGCAAAGAGGGCAATGTAGAATAGAGAGATTATAGAAGATGAGAGATTGGTGTGAGAGAAATAAGTTGGGAATGAGGGGTATTTATAGGAATAGGAGTGAAAAAATCAAAAAAAAAAAAAAAAAAAGCGGATAAACCGCCGGTTTTGGACCAAACCGGCCGGTTTAGGGTCGAACCGGCGGTTTGAATCAACGGTCACTTGATCTCGACCGTTGATTTCAAAACGGCTCGCTGACGACTCAGTCGATCGACTGAATTTTTTTTTTTCTTAAACCGGCGGTTTGAACCGCCGGTTTACGGTTTGGGGTATGGAGAAACCGGAACCGGCCCGCCTTAACGGCGGTTGCGGTTGCGGTTCCGGTTTGAACCGTGGTCAACGGTTTCCGCAACCGTTGACCGCCGGTTCAAACCGGCAGTTCGTCCGGTTCGCCCGAACCGGTGGGCACGTCTAGTGTGTGTGTGTGTGTGTGTGTGTGTGTGTTAAATGTATTATATTATTTATTATAATTATAAATATTATACATTATATTATATTATATTTATATATGTTTATAATTATATTTATGTATATATATATTAAATAATAATTAATATTTAATAATATGTAGATTACAAAATAATAATGTATATTAATTAAAAATATAAAAAAATAATAAAAAATAAATAATAATATATATTAATAAAAAAATCATACATAATAAATAAAATAAATACAAATTAAAAAATAATAATTTGCCGACGGAAGTAATTTCCGTCAGTAATTAAAAAATAATTAAAAAATAAAAGTGGGATTGCCGATGAAAATGTCCGTCGATAATAAATAAAATTAAAAAACTATAACTAATAAATAAATTAAATTAATATTAACAAAAATTACCGACGGCCATTTCCATCGGTAAATAAAAAAAAAAAAAAAAGAAATTACCGACGGGCTACGTTTGTCGGCACGGCCTCGGTAATTTTGACTGCGGGTGGCGGGATCTCGATTTTTTGAAAATATTTCTTGAAAATGTCGGATTTTAACTCCGTTGTTGCCCGAGAACGAGTTCTTGGGTTTCTTGGAGGAGGCAATTCATCCTCCTCTTCAATGGGCGGCACGTCTTCACCGGCAAAGGCGGCGGCGGCTCGATAACATCGATCAATGTCGGTATCACTCCAATCTTCGTCAATTTCGATGCGATTGGGATTGTAGTCACCGACCGAAGGAGTGTTGCCTTGTGATAAGCCGATGGGATGGACATTGGCGTCGTCATCGAGTGCGATACTCTTCCCCTTATCGGAACGACGGGAACGAGAAGAACCTCCACGGCTTGACATTTTTTTAGAAGTTAATATTAATACAAAAAATAAGAAAGAGTAGTAGTGGCTAAAGTAGTAGGATTATAAATTTAGGATTATAACTATAAATTACGAAATATATTTGGAATTATAACACTAAACTTAATTAAGTTTAGTTTGGAATTAGGAAGGCTTGATGATAATAATTAAAGAATCTTGAAAATCACAAAATTTGCAAAGAGGGCAATGTAGAATAGAGAGATTATAGAAGATGAGAGATTGGTGTGAGAGAAATAAGTTGGGAATGAGGGGTATTTTATAGGAATAGGAGTGAAAAAATCAAAAAAAAAAAAAAAAAAAAGCGGATAAACCGCCGGTTTTGGACCAAACCGGCCGGTTTAGGGTCGAACCGGCGGTTTGAATCAACGGTCACTTGATCTCGACCGTTGATTTCAAACGGCTCGCTGACGACTCAGTCGATCGACTGAATTTTTTTTTTTCTTAAACCGGCGGTTTGAACCGCCGGTTTACGGTTTGGGGTATGGAGAAACCGGAACCGGCCCGCCTTAACGGCGGTTGCGGTTGCGGTTCCGGTTTGAACCGTGGTCAACGGTTTCCGCAACCGTTGACCGCCGGTTCAAACCGGCAGTTCGTCCGGTTCGCCCGAACCGGTGGGCACGTCTAGTGTGTGTGTGTGTGTGTGTGTGTGTGTGTTAAATGTATTATATTATTTATTATAATTATAAATATTATACATTATATTATATTATATTTATATATGTTTATAATTATATTTATGTATATATATATTAAATAATAATTAATATTTAATAATATGTAGATTACAAAATAATAATGTATATTAATTAAAAATATAAAAAAATAATAAAAAATAAATAATAATATATATTAATAAAAAAATCATACATAATAAATAAAATAAATACAAATTAAAAAATAATAATTTGCCGACGGAAGTAATTTCCGTCAGTAATTAAAAAATAATTAAAAAATAAAAGTGGGATTGCCGATGAAAATGTCCGTCGATAATAAATAAAATTAAAAAACTATAACTAATAAATAAATTAAATTAATATTAACAAAAATTACCGACGGCCATTTCCATCGGTAAATAAAAAAAAAAAAAAAAGAAATTACCGACGGGCTACGTTTGTCGGCACGGCCTCGGTAATTTTGACATCTCAACCATCAAGATTATCCAATCTAATGGTCAAGATGAGTCCCTAGGTTCACATATAATGACGAGTTCTCATTTGAACCCAACCCTATATATTATAATGTTAAATACTTACAAGAAATCAAGTTAGCCTAGATGGTCATAGGTAGGTTTGGAGTGCGAGAGATCGCGTGTTTGAATCCTCCCAACGACAAATGGCAGGATATATATGTGATTAATTGGTGTTGGTCTAGGGGGCCGTCTGGCACACCCCATACAGATTATTTTTTTAAATTTAATTTACCAACGGCCTACAATTTGTAGGGTCTTTTTTAAAATAAAATTACCGACGAAAAAAAAATATTCGCTGGTAATTCTTTAACGACGAGGGTTTCACCGACGGACTATTTCCATCGGTAATGCCGTTACAGACGGCTTACCAACGAAAATGACCTGTTGGTATCCTCGAGGTTTTTTGTAGTGCTAGTAACCCTACATATATCTCTTTCACTCCTCGCTTCATCAAGGAAAGCTGCAAACTCCCAGCACTGTCAATCTTTATAAAGTTAAAGCAATAAGGGAAGAAATTAAAGTTATGTAAACTTTCAAAAACTACTCGAGGTTTGTGGTATTTACAAAAAAAAAATTGTAATTCTTTAACGACGAGGGTTTCACCGACGGACTATTTCCGTCGGTAACGCCGTTACAGA
Source organism: Phtheirospermum japonicum (assembly GCA_014905375.1). NCBI lineage: Eukaryota > Viridiplantae > Streptophyta > Magnoliopsida > Lamiales > Orobanchaceae > Phtheirospermum > Phtheirospermum japonicum. Next base: position 953,049 of record BMAC01000036.1, read on the forward strand.
CAGCTTATCGACGAAAATGATCTGTTGGCATCCTCGAGGTTTTTTGTTGTGCTAGTAACCCTACATATATCTCTCACTCCTCGCTTCATCAAGGAAAGCTGCAAACTCCCAGCACTCTCAATCTTTATAAAGTTAAAGCAATAAGGGAAGAAATTAAAGTTATGTAAAATTTCAAAAACTACTCGAGGTTTGTGGTATTTACAAAAAAAAAAAATTGACAATCTAAATAATACGTAGATCATAAAATTCAGTAATCACCGATTTAGGAATTCATCAAATCTTCTAACCATAAATCAATCTATCCAAAAATAGAATTGAACAAACACAAAACATGAAAAAAAATATTTTTTTAAAAAAATCAACAACCAAAAGAACTCACCAAGAATTGTATATCTGGAAACATGAATAAGATTTTAAACAACTTTCTTGTGCCCATATCAACACGCTTGCATCATCTGTAGTAACAAAAAATGATTAGCCTTTTTAAAAATTTATAAAAAAAAATACGATTCAAGAAATAATATACTGTAAAAAATACACAAATTCAATGAAACTAAATAATTGAGATAATCAAACACAACGCGAATCCAAAACACATATCCACATGAATTAAAAGAGTAAGGAAATAATTATGAGAAAGGCGAAATCAAACAATTGAGATAATCAATCACGAATATGAAATAAAATATAAGTTAAAAATCATTTCACTCCCAATCGGCCAAACACAATTAAAAGAAATTTATAAAACTTGAATAACCCGTTGTCAGTCAAAAACTACCATAAAACAACAAAGAAACATAATATAAAAATAACTCATAAAAACAACATATAATAATACACGAACTTATAACAAAAAGATCGTAATAAACCCAAATGTTAAAAACCGGATTAAACGTACAAATATTAAAAAAACATAAACGCTATTTTTCAATTAGTAATCCTATGTGTGATTAAATCTAAAAAGACACTACACAATTTTTCCCACCTTATAATTTCAGTTACTTCTTTGACTTGTCCACCACAGCCACCTCTGGCTTTGTCGGTCTGCCGACCTCTGCAATGGGCCCTCTAGTGAAAACAATTGGACTGAATATTGCATTTTTGCACCATCTGCCATTGAGACAAAAAATCTGGATCTCAAATACCAAAACTAAATCATGTTCTTTTGAAGTCAAGAGAAAAAAACTTTGTAAACCACCCCTCTTGAGGATGCAAAACATGTAGAAAAGAAACAAATAATAATGGATGATCGGGTTTTTCAAAGACTCCTACAAATCAGTAGTCGGGGTCTAGTCGCCAATTATATTTTAAAATTACAAATACCCCCTTAAAGTGCCCTAATTGCTAAAATATAATTGCGAAATGGGGTACTTGTAATATCAAGATATAACTGGATTTTTTTTTTGTAATTAGGCTAAACCTCAGGGTAGATTTGTAATTAACCAACACATATATTTGCCCAGGCTTGCTAACATTTGTTCATATATTTTTTTAATTGAAATTCAATTTTAAATGAATTTGAAAATGATAAGATTTTCTTGCTACTACAATCCTGAACTTTTCTGAGCAACATGCAAGCAAAGAAAGAACTTAATATATAAAATGTATTTTGCTTCTAAAAAGTATCGCATCTGAGCCACAATAAACTTAAGAATATGATGCCCATTGCACAGAGTTGGTTAAACAAATATTGACTCCATCAATGTTTTAGACTTAAAGTGCTGGTAAGTTCCAAAATATTTATAAGATCACAATAAGACCAGGTCATCAGACATTTGACTAGTTGAAAAGTCAAAGATATCATGTCATATTTTATCTAATAACCATCGCCGCCAAGAATATAAAAATAAATAATAAAGGTTAAAAAAATCATCAAAATAGGATAAAAATCAAAATCCAGAAACCCCAAGCGATCACAATATCACCTAAAACGGTATAAATGTTAAAAAAACACAAATCCAGTAAGAACGTTTTGATCACGACTGAGGGAATAGAATTCTAATCCAGATACAAAGACAATCTCTATGAAATTAGAATAGTGCCCAATCTTTCACAATAAGCATAATCCTGCACCCAAGCATCCTCATCAATAATTTCACAAAGAAAAAAAAAGAAAATCCCAGTTGTAATAGGGAAAATAATATTAACATATTTGTACCAAATAGAAACAATAAAAAGTAGCTTTTACATGCACATAAGCCTAACAAAATTCATATTAGAGTAGTTCAACTTACAAATTAAAGATAAACAGAAAATCAACCGAATCAGGTATCCCAAACGAAATTTCTTCGCAGGCATTAATTACAGTTTTCTTGATTTCGATCATTCAGTTAAAAAAAAAAAAGATAAGATATATATTTGAGTGATACTATCGACAATGGGTAGTAATTGCTGAGAGAGATTCGATTATCACTTTACACCAAAAAACTAATTTGAAATTTTGATTAAGAATTTGAACGATTCTGGGAAAACAAACAAATAAATTTACACTTTACATTATCTGTCTTCATTACAATTTATTGGGAAAACAAATAAACTAATTTGGCAATTTAAGGGTCCATCTACTCACCTATTTGCAGCATAACCTGTGAGGAATTTTTCACAAAACACACAAATCAGTCAATATTATTCAACGAAAAGTAAAATATTTTATATATATATATATATATATATATATATATATATATATATATAATATATTTATTTATATATATATTGAATTTGTTCGCAAAATCCTAACGCAATCCACCCAAAGACTTATTTTCGTGAAAAAAGAAAATGTCATTACTTATGTTTGGTGACCACAATCTAAGAATAAACTTGAAGGCTGCGGGTATTTCAGTTTGGTTCGGAATACAAAAGGCAATAAATTTTTTTTAAAAAATAAATTAATGGTTTAAATCTGAATAGCAGCGTCAACAGATTTTTTTTTATAAAAGTTATCCAGAAGGCTTGATTCAGATCGAAGCATAATACAAAGAAAAAAAAAAGAATGATAGTTATTAATGAATGAAACGTAATCCCAACTTAGATCTAATGAAAAATTGAAGTAAAAAAATGAAATGCGTTTGTTTTCTATGACGAAGATGATATAGTGGGATGCACCGAAAAGAGGCTTTCTCATAAAAAAAACCTAGTTTTTCTAATAAAGGGAACAAATAAAAAAATATAATTAGATTTAATTAAAAATGGTTCAGAATCAGAACAAATCACATTCACGGTGTTTGTCAAGAGTTTGTATAATGAAAGATAAAAAAATGTGATAAGATATTTGCTTCTTCTTTTTTTAATATTGTTGAAGTGGATGTATTCCATTAATAATATGTTTGTATTCAAGGAAAATGAAATTTTTTGTCCTTTAAGTTGGCCTAATTTGATATTTAGTTCATTTTTGGCATGTTTGCAATTTCATCCGTTTTCTTTTAAATTTTCTGCAATTTCATTTGATTGACGCCGGACGAACTCAATTGCACCAGACTTTGCTGATTAGGCGCCAGCTTATGCTGAGTTGTCTTTAATTTAGGGGGAAATTCGGCCATGTGAAAATGAATTAAAAGAAACCAACACATTCGACTTCACCATTTCCATGGAGAGAACCCTGCCGCGCCGTCCTCGAGCGCTGCGCATCCAGCCATCCCTGGACCCCGCGGTGGAGATAACCCTGCCCCTCCTCCACTAAGACATAACGTGGTTGTATTTCCACCCCGTCCAGCGTCTCCTCTTCTTCGACTTCCCTGTTCCAATCCCCAGTTCCTAAAAACCCTTGTCCCCAAACTCAAACACTCCCTACGCGAAACCTACACCATTTCCTCCCACTTGCCGGAAAACATCATCCACCCCCTCCACTCCGACGCACCCTTCATCCGCTTCTCTACCGACGACTCTCTCCCGCTCACCATTGTCGAGTCTAGCTCCGACTTCGACCACCTCACCGACAACCACCCCCGAGTCGCCGACGAGTTCTATGCCTGCATCCCCCAACTCCCGCCGGCGAAGTACTCACCAAACAACATCATATTCCCAGCCTTAGCCCTCCAGATCACGTTGTTCCCAGATCACGGCCTGTGTTTGGGTTTCACCAACCACCACGCCATCGGCAATGCTAGCACCATCGTCCGGTTCATCAAGGACTGGGCCTCTGCCAACAAATTCGGCGGTGTCGCCGACAACTTAATGCTGGTCTATAACAGAACCGCCATCGTGCACCCAGAGTATCTTGACAAAATCTACTGGAACCTAATCAAAAGATCCCGCGCCGTTGAGTCTCCGCCGATCTCGTTCCCTCTCAACAAACTCCGGCGGACCTTCGCCCTCACTGGGGACAACGTCCAGAAGCTCAAAATGCCATCGCGTCAAGACGGCAAGGAAAGCACGTCACCACCTTCATTGTCACCTGCAATCTGGTCTGGTCCTGCCTCGTGAAAGCGGAGACGGCGGCTAGGTTTTTTTTGGGGGGGGGATATAGTGCAGGAGGGATATTTTTCTTTTAATTCATTTTCCACATGGCAAATAAAAATGTTTTTTCTTTAAATTCATTTCCACATGACCGAATTTCCCTAAAATTAAAGACAACTCAGCACAAGCCGGTGCCTAATCATCAAAGTCCAGTGCAATTAAGTTCGTCCGACGACAATCGGATGAAATTGCAGAGATTTTAAAAGAAAATGGATGAATTGCAAACAGGCCAAAAAAGGATTAAATGTCAAATTAGGCCAACTTAAAGGACGAAAAATTTCATTTTCTCTATATTTAACTCTTACTCAAATAAAATTCTTTTTTATTAAAAAGTGTAGTTATGGGTATTTCATCACAATTACTCAACCAAGTAATAATTTTAAAGGCTAGAAACTTTATTCTAGCACCAACAAACAAATAACAGAAGCTCCTGGACTTGTTCTCAATCCAAAAGAAGAAGAATAAACAAACCCAACAATTTAACAAACCAAAAGCTCACTTGTACATCACCTATACAAAAGGTGCTTCGACACTTCTTTTTGTACAAAAGTATCTATCTTTTATTTTTAACTCAGTTCTACGACAATTTAATTTATAGCAGATATAATGCAGTAGCTTAAGGTTAACGCCAAAAATAAAAAATGACCGACTCTCCTATTTTTTGTCTTTACCTTATTCAATTAAATACTCTACTTCACAATGAAGAATTCTAAGCAAAAAGATAAACATAAGAATTGATGTTGATAAATTAAAAAAAAAAAGTAGATTGATTCAAAGAAAAGAAAAAAAGGGTAATTTTTTTATATATATAATATAGAATTTTAATTTTTTCAAAGAAGGAGCAGACAATGTGGGGATGTTCTGCAATATTAACTACTGGATTGTCGTGTTACAATGTTAGGTTGTGGGATACAAAAAAGCCCACATTTCTTCAAATGGCTTCAAGACATGAGAATATCCATAATATCTTTGTATAAATTTTGTTAAATCTTATAGAAATGATCAAAGATTCAAAAATTTGTTTGAAAAGTAAGCAGCATAAAACAAACAATTTCGTACTCAAAGAAGAAAAATATCAATTCAGAAAAAAAAAAAAGAATAGAAAAGAAAAGAAACTCAAAGTACCTCATTTGCACTAAATAGCCAAGAATACATACATACATATATATATATATATATATATATATATATAATATATATATATATACAAATAAATAACAAAATAAAAGGGAAAAGAACCAACCTGTTTACACAACGAAGGAGAGTCATCAAGCTTTCATGTTTGCAAACCCAATGATTTTGTTTCTTGTTTTCAATTTTGTACTTGACTGCTCTTAATTAAAACTCACACTTACATGTCTGAAAAGAAATTGCATAGATTGATTACTTAAAGGGTAAAAAAGATTACATAAAAACTAATTGTAAATCTAGAAAATATACAACATCTCATAAATCAGGAATCTGAACAAAACTAATTAAGAAACATCAAGGAAATTAATATTAACAAATAACTATAACACTATTCCAATCCGAATCAATATATAGCATGAATAGACTCGAGAAATAATACCCAAAAAAGAAATCCAAAATCAAATATTAACATCAATTCCAAAAATAAATATCAAAATACAATTGATTACAGAATAAAATTTTAGAAATTGGAAATCCCAATAAGGTGTGGATTAACTGTTTATATAAAAGAAATTATATATATGAATCCATAAATGAAATATTCCACAATTAGATTACAAAAATGACCTAACAACAAATATAAATCAGAGAAAAGACTGAATGCAAAAAAAACCTTTCGAAGAAAGAATCTTCAAAAATAAATTATCCAAATGGAAATCTAAGGCAAGAAATCAAATGAATTTTTACAGATTTGCATTATCAAGATCTGCAATTAAAACAATCAAATTGGGTTGATGGATTTCTGCAATTGGGTTAATTGGACTGAACACGAAATGCTTGAATTTGTGGAATCATTTTAGACCGAACACAAAATAAGAAATATAATACCCATAAAATCAGATCGAAGAAAATTGGACTGAAAATTTTATGAGATGAGGGTTATTTCTTTTTCGGCCCCGAAGGAGAGATAGAGGGAGGAGAAATGCCAAAACCCTAGAAAAAAAGAATTAAAATATAAATGGCAAAAAAGCTGATATATATACCTAGAGAAAAAAAATCAAAAAAGGAGAAGTTTCACCTAATTTATAAGAGGATGCCACTTGCAATACACCAACAAATGACATATGTAATTTGAATCATTGCGAGCTTGACACATAAGTAAGGTATCAATAGAATTAACAATATGAGTTGATTTCTGAGTAATGTGAGAGTAATTTAATCATTTTAAGTTTATGGAAAGTCCACTTTAGTTTTTCATTTTGAGATAGAAAGTTGATTCTTAAAATATTTATGTAGAGAATGATGGCAAAGTTTGAAATATATATAGAAATTTATGTCCAAATTCTCGCAATTCTAATAAACTCTCTAGTCTAGCCGTGGGTTTACCACAAGTCTCGACCACAAAAAGTTAATGTCGAAAGACTATCCTCAAGCTGACCTAGAGCAGTTAATTTGGTTATTAACTGGCGGTTAATAACCGGTCGTTTAATTAACCAATTTTCCCCTAATCATAACCTAATCGGCCGTGAACCGGTTAAGGTTACGGTTAGGTGCGGTTAACCGAACCGGCGGTTAACCTCCGTTTTTTTATTTATATTTTTTAGTTTTTTTAAAATTAAGTTTAAAAACTTAAAATAAAATTTGAATAATTGAAAATTAAATGGAATTAGAATGAGATAAATAAATGAGAACTTAAATAAAATCTGAATAATTGAATTTTTGAAGTAAAAAGTTTTTATTTATTTTGAAAAAAATAAATTAAAAAAAGGGACTTGATTTTAATTCTAATATTTATAAATAACCAAATTAACAAGATGATGGCATTTATTTCAAAATAACACAACAAGATCACATTGCAAATTTAATTATAGAAACTTTGAAAAAATTGTTCATTATCGGATTGTATATAACTTGAGAGTACGAATTGTATAAGCTTGGGAGTTTTGTTTTTGAAAGATGGTATTCAATTTGAATGACTTGTGCATGAATAGTTTTTTCTTACTTTCACTTTTTTGTGTTGGCATTATCTTCATTTATGTTTTCGTCATTGCATGAATAAGATTTATTTGAAGTAAAAAGTTAAAAAAAAAATTAAAAAGGACTTGATTTTAATTCTAATATTAAAAATTATAATTTTAACTTATAATATTAGAATCAAATTGCCTACGTATCCTCGAAAAGGAATCAAAGTACACGTAGTTCAGTTTTTTTATTTAATTTGAAAAAAATAAATTAAAAAAAGGACTTGATTTTAATTCTAATATTAGAAGTTAAAATTAAATTTTAAATTTTAATATTAGATTAAGTTACCTACGTATCATCGTAGAGGAATCAAAGTCCACGTAGTTCTTATACTTACCCCACTTACCTACTTACCTATTCGTCGTTGTCGTTGCTTCCCGAAGTGGTATCATAATAGTCGCTCTCTTCACCTTCATCTAATTGCATTTCTTATTCTCATTTTTCGGCTTTCACCCAATCGTTCATCAATATTTGATTTTCAAGATTTTTGGGTAATAAGCTAGACCGACGATTATCTAACACAAAGCCTCCCGTGCTGAAGGCCTGTTCAGAATAAACTGTTGAAACAGGAACGGCGAGAACCTCCTTGGCAATATTAGAGAGTGTATGGAAAATACTGGCCATTCTTAACCAAAATTGCACAAAATCGTAAGTAGTACCATCGGGCTTTTTTGGAATCGAACCCGGTTCAAAAGCCCCTAAATAACTGTCTAATTCCATTGATCGACTAACACTAGCCCTTTTCCATTTTCTCTTAATATCCTCAATCAACCTAGTATATGGGGTTAGAGCTTGTCGAGGGTCGTTGGGTCTTATATTAGAAGTGGTGGGGGAAGGGGAAGGGTACACATTAACATCACTAGATTGATTATAATCGTTAAGAATATTTGCTAAAGATTGTTGTGCTTGGTGAGCAACAGTATAAGCGTTAGAAATTTCAATATTTGAAGTTTGTAAAAAAAAAGTTCTAATGCATCGTAATAAAATTTAAGTAAATTTTATAAACCCCCTACCCGATAATCCGGGTCTAAAACTTTTGCAATCAAAAAAATATTGAGAATGTACAGAAAATATCTGACTCATTTACTCAACATATTAGCAATATATTCACCTAATTCAGGCGAATCGAATAAAGAAGTACTAACAAGTACAATTTGAATAGATTAATCAACAAGTAGTGTGGAAGTAGGATAATAAACACCGGATAAAATCACGGTGGCGTCGTTAAAAGTTTTTAAAAGGGACATCATATTATAAAAATCATCCCACATATGCGAAAACAAAGCGAAATCGACATCTTGATTACCAAGAAAATACACACAATGCATCTCTATATCCAAATGAATCATTAAGCAATTTATAAGTAGAATTCCAACGATTTGGCACATCAATTGAAACTTTTTTTGGATGCAAATCATTGGTTCGGCAAAATTTTCGCCATTTTTTTGAACTGAATTATGTTTACGTAGATGATATATCGCACTCCTAATCGGAGAAGTTTTGGATTTAAAAGTACTTAAACCCTCTTGAACACATAAATTCAAAATATGACAAATGCATCTAACATGAAAAAATTTGCCGCCAATAGTGGGTTGTCAAAAAGTTTTTAATAAATCTAAACAAGCCGTATTAGCGACGACAATATCAAATGAAATTGAATAAATTTTGTTACCTAAGTGATACTCGGACAAAACATTGCACTACAAAAAAACTCAGAATTTCCGAGGGATTTTTCCCTCGAAATTAAGAAAAAATCCCTCGGTTTTGGTCAAACCGAGGGAAATTCCGAGGGAAGAATTCCCTCGAAAAAACCTTCCTCGGAAATCCGAGGGATTTTGAATTCCCTCGGAAATGTCAAAAAATAAAAAAAAATCCAAATAAATAGAAAAAAATAGGGTTTATTTCCGGGTCGCCGAGGCGCACCCCTCCCCGCCCCGGTCGTAATTTCTCGAGTTTTGTTTCTATTTTTTACTATTTTTTCGGATTTTTCGGTTTTATAATTCCATTATAAGCAAAATCGATCTTTAATAATTTATGAGGCTAAAATAAGATTTATTTATTTATATAGAAAATATGCTATTCTGTTTTTTATTTTTTTGGTAATTTGTGATTTTCACATGACTAATAATAATAATTTAACCMTATATAGTTGCAATAATATTGAACCGAAAATGAAAGCATACAAACTTACGTTGAGTTGATTGGTGGAGAAGCAGTTTTGAGGAGAGAGAAGAGTCCAAACTTGTACGGACGGTGAGGAGAAGCATATAAAATTACCATGCCTATTTGTTAAATAACAAAATAGAAAAGAATCCAAAGAATAGTAAAAAATAGAAACAAAACCCAAAAAATCACGACCGGGACAGGGAGGGGTGCGCCTAAGCGTCCCGAAAATAAATCCTATTTTTTATTATTCTTTTCTATTTTTTACGATTTTAATTATTTTTAATTTTTTTAAAAAAAATTAATTAAATTTTCGAGGGAAAACAATTTCCCTCGGAATAAGTCCGAGGGAATCCTTTATCCCTCGGAGTAATTCCGAGGGAAATTATATTCCCTCGAAAATTTAATTAATTTTTTTTAAAAAATAATAAATGAAACCGAGGGAATCAAATATCCCTCGGTTTTCCGAGGGACTGCTTCCCTCGGAAAACCACCCGTCGGTCATCCCTCGATTTTTCGTTCGATAAATATGGCGGGAACATTTGGCGCCCTGATTTCCGAGAGAATTTTCGAGGGAAAGTAATTCCCTCGGAAAAGACCAAGGGATTTTTATTTCCCTCGAAAATTTCCGAGGGAATTCCGTTCCCTCGGAAAATCCCTCGAAAATTTGCTGTTTTTTTGTAGTGTTGGCTATTTTGCGCGAAATATTCATCGCGGTATGCGGACTAATCAAACTCTCAATTTGCAATTAAACGTTTTTGTAAAGTCCAAGAATGATCAATCCAATGGCAAGTAATTATCATATAATTATGATTATGATAGCATTTCGTCCAAATATCCGAACATATAGAGACACTGTGAGGAAAACTATCAAATATTGAAATCAAATTCAACTTATACTCACCAGCCATTTTTTTCAATATAGCGAGTCAATTTATTTCGTGAAATCCTAGTGCTAGATGGATTAAATGCTCCCCTAGTATAATTTACATAATGATTACTATGCGCATGTTAAAAGGAAGACCCATAACGAAAATAAATTTTTTAAGAAACTTTCTATGACCACTTTCGGTATATTGAAACAAACTACTAGAACTCGTACCTTGGTCGCCGGTCCTGACGCCGGCGGTAAATGAAGATGAGAAGTCTAGTTGTGTTTGAGAGCTTTGCACGCTGTATTTTTTGAGATGCTTATTCTCTAGGTGGTATTTGAGCGACCTGTAGACTCTATTATTTTTAGAACCGAAGGCGTAATGAGTCGTGCAATAAGTGCATTGCGCCCGAGGTTCGTCGTTGATCGTCGTTTTTGTAAAATGATATCAAAAGATGGGAGATTGATATTCCCTCGGTTTCAATTGAGGCGGTGGCATATCACCCGCTCCCTCTTCATCTTCATCCAAATTGACGGTGGCCGACGGTTCGTATTCATCGGAGTTAGGTAAATCCTCTTCAAAATTGATTTGATTTTGCTCGCCGAAGTTAATTTGATTATATAGGTTTTCAACTTCTTCCGCCTGTCATCTCATCGGAAACATAATTTTCAGCAACGGCCAGAGATTCTTGTTGAGATTCTCGACCTTGACGAGAAGAGGTTGGAGTATTAGTATTGACAATACGAGAAGAGATTGTCATAGTAATATTATAAAAGAGAATTAAGTAAAACGAGATTAAGAAGAATAAGAATATTATTGATATTATGTTTTGCACAAATTAACAACTTGACTTGAGACTTGAAAATATAAGAGAAGAAGAAGAAGAATAGAGATGAATTGGTGTGAGGATTGGTGTTGGAGCGTGTGGTATTTATAGGTGTCAAAATGTATTTTAAAAAAAATTTGAAAAACTAATCGTTAACCGGTTCGGTTAACCCGCGGTTAACCGCCAACGACTAGTTTTTTGTTTGAATTTCAGCTGTTGATCTTCAACGGCTAATTGATCTCAGCCGTAGATTTCCAACGGCATTTAACCGGGGCGGTTTAACTGCCGAGTTTTTTTTTAAGCCGGTTAACCGGCGGTTACGGTTAGCCGGTAACCCTAACCGTAACCTAACCACCGGCGACTGATTGACGGTTACGGTTTTAACTGAAACCATCGATCAATGGTTAACCGTAACCGATCAATCGATTATTAACCGACGATTAATAAACCGAACCATCGATCAACGGTTAACCGTAGCCGGTCAACCGATTATTAACCGGCGATTAACCAATTAAACGAAACCGGTTCAACAGGTCTGAACTGACCCAACTATTTGTTTGTGTTGCCGGCAGGTCTATTATTTACCACAAGAAGTTAATTCCCGACCATTAATGAAATGGTTTTAAAGTGCTACAACCTAAATTGGACCATACAATCGATTAGTTTATTATTAAAAAAAACTAGAAATCCAAATTCCCCAGTTTAATTTGGATGATCGTGCAAAATAAAATGTGGGTCGGGAATTGATGCTTTGATGAATAAAATCCAGATTCCACAATCAATATATATATGATTAGATAATGGATAACCCAAAGGCCTGAGTGTACGATCATATGAAAGATGGAAAGTATGATATATGTTCATATTAACTGATCTGAAAAAAAATAATAATAATAAAAAAAATCATATAACAACACACAATCAATCTTCTACAAGATTCTGGCAGAATAATCGCATAATATCAACATTAACAAAGATATGTAATAAGTCTATTCAATTTTTCGACTAGCTGGCATGCATAACCCAAATTCATATACATTTGATTTGGTTTATCCACTTGCCACATTATCCTTTTGCATAATTTTTCTTTCACTTACTCGGTTTATAGCATGCCGCTATCACATGTAGATAGGGCATCTGGAAAATTCCGATTAGCTCAGCTCTCTTTGTACTTTTTTTTTTTATATATTTTTCACTCTTTTTTCTTTTCTTTTCTCATTTTTTTTTTATGAATGGATGATATTTTTTTAATTTTCTTCAATGTGAAAGTTAGCCTAGTAAATCTAGGAATTTGTTTGACAATTAACTTTTAGATGATTGCATTATGTGATGCTCCTTCAGTATCTTAATAAGTGTCGTTCTGCATTCTTAATTTTCTTTTCTTATTGAATATTATTTTAGATATATTTCACAATGTCTAATCTATTTTAGCTCTATCTAAATCCTAATACATCCTTAATTCTCTTATCTAAAGCCATAACGAAACTTATATTAAGAAACATAGGGAGTAGTAGATAGTTAATATTATTAGTTGATTTAATTATCCAATTATATTATAATGTATTTGGTTGATAGATAAGAGTTGATGGCTATTAGATTGTGTAAAAACAATATGTACAAAAAAATCATAATTATTTTTTGTGTTGTTAATTCAAAAATATATTAAATTTAATTTTTGAAAAATAGATAAATATTACTAATAGTAATAAATAAACTAGTTGTAAATAGTTCTTTATTATTTAAATTAATGATTTATATGTTATATTTTCATAACTTGAAAATGAAACTGTAATTTCAACTTGTTTCTCAATTCGCTCCAAAATAAAACCTCTTATATACAGGTTTTTCTATAAATTAATGTATTGAAAAAAAAAATTCAAAACTTTCTTTACTAAACAAGTTAATTCGTCGGTTTGATTAGTCAATCGTCTAATTTGAGTCCAGGCCTTTAATTTTATGTCAAACCGCTAAATACCAATACGGCGTACGACTTTTTATATTTGATCATCTTTTACTATTTTCATCAATGTATATATATGTGTGTGTATAAAATAATATTATTGTGTATGTATTATTTAATCTATTAAATATTATAAAATGTAATAATAAATAATAGATCCGAATTTCGCAAGAAGAAATTGACAAGGTTCGCATGCATAATAACGGTGAATTGGTGATTATGAGTTGTGCATGGGATGCTGAGAACCGCACTCGCGCATTTTGTACATGTACTTAAAAGTTGACATTCTGTCATTACAAACTCCTCTCAACCACAATTTGGCATTTGCTTCCATCCACTCAGCCTCCTACACGTGTCCATGTAGAATTGCAACGTTGGAGTCGATCCAATACTATGATAGCTAAAATTCAAACCGTCCTTTGAGATGTTTTAGGGCCATTTACATTTGGACACTTGTTCCCTTTTCCTTTTATTTATTCCTTCGATTGATGTACGTATCATGAAAAAAAATATACATACATATATATATATATACCAAAAGATAAACAATAAGATTTCATAGTACTTTTTTGATTGAATAGAAAACATGCATGAATGGCCAATATTCCAATTGGTGACGAGAACTCTTGATCATGAGTTTTCTCTAGAAAAAGGTTCCAAATTTTACTTTAACTCATCAAGAATTTCAATAATTAAATTAAAACGCTAAATGTTAACTAAACGACAGATTAAACCTAGCACCAAAAAATGATTAGGTAACATTAAGCAGGATATAAATAGATAACACATGTAAGTAGTTATTGAGAATCCAGCGCATAGATCAGAACTAATCAGAGTTAGACAATAATTTTCAATATAGTAATAAAAAAATAAAAATAAAAATGTGTATTATAAATAAATTTATAAGAGCTATTGATGGTTAATCAACTATAAGCTCCCTTAATCCATTCAATCAAACCATACTCAATGATACAATTTTGATTGGGAGACTCTTTAAGTAGTATAACGACTTGACACAATATGGAAAGCAATCAAATTTAAGTGGGAATTCATTCGCGTATGAAAATGCCAAAAACCAATGAGGTCAGAAAACATAATATACGCAATACAAAAAGTCAAGAGGATATTGTACTCTGTCGTCGGGGACCTCATTCTCAATATGAGTTTTTTCTCCCCCTTTTTTTGTGTGTGTGTGTGCGCGCCATATATACACACATCTATAACTATTCTCAATTTTTCTTAAATATAGCCGATCACATAAAATTGTATATTGAATGTTTTCACTCTTCCGACTCTTATTTTGAATTTCACATCAAATCAAAACAAGGACATAACAAGTTTTTAGAAATTTTGAATTCACACTTTACTTTGTTTGTGCGAGAATATGAAATAGTTACAAATTGAATTGATATCGTCTCAAAATCGCAGAAATTATACAAGTTGGTCTTTATAAACATATTTTATTAAGATAAATAAATGCCACGCGGATAAAATTATAGATGCTGACATCAATAAATTGGAGATTATTGTTGGAATTACAATTTAATTCATTAGATTTTATTATTTAATTAACATGTGTCAGAAATTTGTTTCCGTAAAAAAGTATTGAACATTCATATTTTTTAATTAATTATATACATAATTAGTTTAAAATTCGTGTGTTAAATAAAAATTATCAAAAACTAAATATAAAAGTATTTGTGATAATTAGAGAATTTTTATATTAAAAATAATAATCTGAAAATAGTGGATTGTACATCGTACTGATGTCTAATCATTATTTATTAACTATTATATTTTATTGTTAAATAGTTTTATTTTAATATTTAGATTAAATATTTCTTAACATGTGTCTAATTTCTATTAATTTATTATTATTATCACCAAATATTTTTATATACTAATACTTAGATTGAATTCATTAATAATTTATTTCATACTTAAAAGTTCAAAAGATGGCATATTCTTAACTCATTTTGCATTGTACCGGTGTCTAATCAATATTTATTTATTATTATTACTTTATAATTTTATATTTTTTTATGTTTATTTTGAATTCGTTAATAATATTTACATACATAGTTAGATAATTACAAATAACTCAAATTTTAATTATATTTTATATTTCAAATTATAAGAATAAAATTATTTTAACTTTTATTTTAATATTATAATTTATCTTTTAATTAAGATAACTAATTTAGATTATTTTATTCTAATTATTATATATAACTTTTTATATTTTCATATAATAAAAAAGAAATAATGAATTAATCAAAACAGAATAAAAGAAAATATATTATATTAAATAAATATTAGAATTTTATATTTCCAAACTATCAGAAAATTACACGCCATCTTAGAATTTTCTAGATAAAAAATAGTATATAAATGTTTTCCTTTAATATATTAGAGCAGTTTTAAAAAGTAAGAGACGTGGCTACATATCGCGACTTGGAATATATAATTTCGTACGTCATAAAATATTTATACATTTGTTACACTCTTTTGATCATCCAATAACAAAATTCTATCCACATTGTCTCTTCCTTCACTCAAACCGAATCTTGTTTTTGAGAAAGGAAAGGAAAGAAAAGAAAAGGAAGAGGTCCCAAATTGGATAAGTACAACTCCAATTATAGTTCCTTCTACAACTCACCAGATGCCTCCACGAAAGTTACACCCCAAAGTTAATTGGACCACTCTTAAGTTCAAAATAAATAAATAATAACCATAAATTACTCTCTAATAATAACCATGCAAAAGGGCGCATACCTTTATCAATTTTCATATTACAACGTATCTCATTAACAATATAGCAGATTAACTACAGTTATTGATATATTATATGTATATAAGATTGACTAACTAATCAAGAAAATCTAAAAATATTCTCAAGGCATCCCCAACCCCACGTGATATAATTTCCACTATACTATCTAATTAGTAATTGCCATGAAATCATCATCATAGAATATATATTTTTAAAAAGGCCGTACAAAGGACACGTCTTAATAATTGTCTCCGTATGCAGAGATTCGTCATTGTGTGCTACTTTCTTTTTGGTGCCTTAGGCCACATCAATCTCTCTCGCACCAATTAAAAAAAAAAAAAAAGCATAATAAAATCAATCAAATATCTAATATGTAACGTTCTCAAATCTCAATCCCTCCAATCCAATGTTGTCTACACCTTTTGCTAACGAAAAGGCCAAAAAAAAATCAAGATTTCCAATTCTACCCTCTACCTCCCAAACCTTTTCCTATATAAAATCCTTGCACCTCCCATTCTCATCGTACCAAAACCGAAACATCAACCATCAATCATCAAAGCATACATACTAGCTGATCTTAGATCAATATCAAACCCTTTTTTGAACATCAAATGGAGACGGTAAACAAAATGGTGTCGGAAAAGCCGGTGGTCATCTTCAGCGAGACCTCTTGTTGCATAAGCCACACGATCAAGTCCCTCTTTTATGATTTCGGTGTGAACCCGACAATTTACGAGCTGGATGAGATCCCAATGCGTCGAGAAATCGAGCAAGTGCTCTCGAGGCTGGGTTGCAACCCTGCATTGCCGGCCGTGTTCATTGGTGGTGAATTTGTGGGCGGAGCCAATGAGATCATGAGCCTCCATCTCAAGAGATCCTTAAAACCCATGTTGAAAAGAGCCGGTGCCCTATGGGTCTAAAACTCATGACGATATATATATGACATTGTGTTCGACACTAGTCATAGTAAATGTCGGATTAGTTAATTACTAGAGGTATAATTATAAGGAGAGATATAGTGAGCCTTTGTGCTTCAAGTTTTCCTAACAATAATTACTAATAAGTACTTAAATAATGTGTGTACTTCAACTTTTTTTTAGTGAAGTTGCACCGATTATGTTTTCGATCTATATATAAACATTAAGTTTAAATAACTTTTTATGTTGTCTATTTTTTTTTAAAAAGCTCATTCAACACTTTTTTGCAATTTGGTTACATTCGAATTTTATTTGTGCAAAAACATTATGTAACCATGGTACCTTCTCAATTTCAATACCAAAAGTGCAGGACAATTGGTTTTAGTGAATATAACACATGCAGTATACATAAATATAAATTAGATGGTTTTTACAATCTTTTTTTTTTACACATTGGCAATAAAAAGATGTATCCCGATGCGAGTAACTTAGTGTTTAATTTGAACCATATTTTTTCATGCCACTGCATGTGATACAAGTTGTTAGGGGTAAGTTCAAGAAACCAGATTTCAGACTAACAGAAAGCTTAAGCTAAATATTGAGTGAAGCTGATGAAGTGTATAATTGTTCTGCATTGAGTTCTGGTTGATGTACATCATGGTTCTATATACGAAACAGTTGTGCAGTCTAAATTACTAAACTAACCCCACCAACAGCTTTGCCAAACACCGGTACTTTTCAAGGAACTAACTTTGACTACTCCTTACCATATTGACCAACTTGAACTGTATCATAATACAACCCCATCTGAGTTGAGTCTGTTCTTTTGAATAGAAAATCCGGACTTTAATGGAAACTTATTAAACAAATAGTGAAAGCGAGGGCCATTGAGTGGTTTGGTGAAAATGTCAAACAATGATCTTTTGATGGAATATATCGCAAGTTCCTTGCCAAGCACTTTCTCTCGAACAAAGTGAGAATCAATTTCTATGTGTTTAGTTCGGGCATGTGGTACAGGATTAGAGGCTAAGGCAGCAACACTTTTGTTGTCACACCAAATCACATGAGGTTCCTTTAGAGTAAGCCCTAATTCATGTAGAAGGGCTATCAACCATAATGTATTAGTTGTTGTGTCTCTATACTCAACTTCAGCACTGCTTTGAGATATAACATTTTGCTTCTTTGAACTCCAGTTGATTAGATTTTTTCCTAGAAAAACACAGAAAACCCCTTGTAGACCTTCGGTCATCAATACATCTAGCCCAATGAGAAAGTTTCAAATGTGAAACTGATAGCTAGAGCAAAACACAATACAAGTTGTGTTGTACCTTTGAGGTACCTGAGTAGATGTTTGCAAGCTCCCCAATGATAAACAGATGGATTATGAAGAAATTGACTAAGTTTATTCGCAACAAAGGATATTTCAGGTCTTGTAAGAGTAGGATATTGAAGAGCACCAAGAACACTGCTGTAGAGTGTTGGATTATCAAAAGGATTGCTATCTTCTAGAAACAATTTCTGAGATGTGCTGATAGATGTAACACAAGAGTTGCAGTTTGTCATGTTGGTTTTGTGAAGAAGATCTTAAAGATACTTTGTCTGAGTGAGAACAAGACCATTAGCATTTCTGAGTACCTCAATGCCTAAGAAATAACTCACATCTCCAAGAGTTCTAAGAGCAAACTTGTTGCCTAAGTTTGTGATAATCTATTTGACAGTTGTAGGATCATCTCCTATTACCAGTATATCATCAACATAGATCAGTAGAAGGAACAAATTTCCATTTTACCTTGAAAAAAAAGGAGTCTGAGGTAGTTTTCTTGAAGACTTGAGTGTTAAGAAAAGCTTTCAGTTTATGAAACCATTGTCTTGGTGCTTGCTTCAGACCATACAATGATTTTTTGAGTTTGCAGACATGATTGGGATAGGTTGGATCCACCAGTCCCTCAGGTTATGCCATGAAGATAGTTTATTGTAGTTCACCATTTAGGAATGCATTGTTGATGTCAATCTGTTTTGCCAGTTAAAGATAACAGCAAGAGCAAACATGTGCCTGGTGGTACAATGCTTAACCACTGGGCCGAAGGTATCATTATAGTCAATCCCAGCTATTTGTTCAAAGTCTCTAGCAACAAGTCTTGCTCTGAACCTATCAAATACTCTCGTTGGCTTATATTTGATTCTAAAGATCCATTTATTGCTGATTACACTCATATCTGGAGAGTAAGGAACTAAGTCCCATATGTCTTTTCCTTTGAGAGCAACAAATTCTTCTTGCATGGTTGAGTACCAGATAGGATTTTGAAGATTTGTAGCCACGTTATGAGGTTCATATGGAGGAGAGGTAGTGAGGATACCATTTGTGGATCTTGTAATCGTGGAATGATGAGGTTGAGGTGTAGGGATTTGTAATTGTTCTGGAGGAATTTGAAGATTCACAGCAAGATCTATTCCATATGATGATGATGAAGGTTGTGATGATGATGATGATGATGATGATGATGATGATGAGAGGTTTGATTGAGGGTGTTTTCAGGGATTAAGACAAGTGAGGTAGTGACATCTGTAGATGAGATAGAGAATGATGTAATGGAAGAATTGGTAATGAGTTTTATTGATACTGGGACTGAAAAGATGAGTTTTTAGATGCAGATGTATTGAAAATGCTTGGATATGGAAATTCTTCTTCATTGAAGGAAACAGTTGTGACATCATAGATCCTTCCGGAAGGATGTAAACACAAGTAGCCTTTGTGACTATTGTTGTAGCCCAAGAACACACATTTTATTGATCTATATTGAAAATTTTTATTATGATATGGTCGAAGATATGGAAAACAAGTGCAGCCAAAGACTTTTAGAAAAGAATAGTCAACCGCAGTACCTGTTAGTAGAGTATGAGGTGATTGAAACTGGAGATCAGGAGATGGAAGCATGTTGATTAGAAACACAGTTGTTCTAAAAGTAAAACTCTGGAATTTTAAGGGGAGCATTGACTCAAACTTTTGTGCACCCCTTTTTAATAAATTAATTTAAAAGCACATCAGTTTGCTCGCAAGTGTAAGAGGTAACTGTAGGGTGATGAGTTTGACTCGAGTCGTATCTCTCGAGGAAACAACTGTTCGGTCTTTCGGATGTTTTTCTCAATTACAAATAACATACATATACATTTGGGGTTTTAAAAGATTTTGAACTGATCATTATAACTAAAGCAATAATTAAACTAAATCTATTTAAACTAATTATTCTAACTAAATTATCAACTACGAACGATAATTAAACTACTTGAACTCAAGAACTAAGAATTAATAGCAACGAATCTAAAAGCATGAATATAATATCTATATTTTCAAAATTATCTATGTAGCAACGCACGACTCTTTGCTTGAACTGATTTTCATTCTAGTTATACTTTGAAATTATCGTTTGTTCGAGGACGAACAAACCAATAAAGCGTGGGGTAGTTGATTAGAGTAGATTTGTCCTTATTTTTATTAGCC
>BMAC01000036.1:981519-992863 GCA_014905375.1 Phtheirospermum japonicum
ATAATTAAACTACTTGAACTCAAGAACTAAGAATTAATAGCAACTAATCTAAAAGCATGAATATAATGCGGTCATGACTCGCTGGCATGGCTCGCGTCGACGGTCGCGTCAGTCGACGCGACTGCACGTCTGTCTCCAATTCTCGATCTTTTGCTACTCGTTTTACTGGAAAGCTTGTTCTTCACTTCTCGAACATCGAACCTCATCTATTACGCGTTAAACTCTTCCGGTTACTTAGCTGTAAGGTGAAAAACAACGAAATATCACCTACTTGCATCAATTACGATCAAAATGCGGTAAAATAAGCTGGAATTATAAAAATACGAGATTCAGCTTAAATCGTCCAACTTGTACCCAAAACAAATATAAAAACGAACTAAAAGGCTAATAAAAATAAGGACAAATCTACTCTAATCAAGCATTGATTGAGCCGGCAAGGATAAACCTACTTCAACAATATGAAGATGTTTTCTTTCAACCTTTCCATTTTGCCGATGGACATGTGGACAGGAGTGCAAAACCTTTATACCAAGCTGAGAGAATAAAGGAGCTAAAGCCTTGAATTCACCTCCATGATCAGACTGAAAACATTGAATTTTTGTGTTGAACTGTCTCTCAACAAAATTATTAAACCGAGAAAACACTGAGTAGACCTCTGATTTAAGTTTTAGTGGAAAGATCAAGGCGTATCTTGTAAAATCATCAACAAAATATACATAGTACTTGTATCCTTCTACAGATGGAATGTGACTTGGACCCGAGATGTCAGAATGAACAATTTGAAAGGATTTTGTTGTTTTTGCAGATTGCCTAGGCCAAGATCTTTGATGTATTTTTCCTAACTTGCAAGCATCACATAATTCGCTTTTGTGGGATCAACATGCATTTTTATTTTTCTAAATACATGAGAAAGCACAGATTTACAGGGATAGTGATTCGTACGTTTTTGTCACGAATCTGTACATAATTGAGTCTTATTTTAGTCTTTTTATTCTCTTTTTCGGGTGAAGACTAGAGCTAAATTGCATCATTTTGCATCTTTCATCTCTTTACTTAACTTTCCGACTTATTGATCGACAATTGGTCCTAACGAGAATAATTTTGTAATTTTCTCATGCAGCTAGAGTGTCCGGTGGATTTAGAGCACGGAGATTGAAGGAAAAACACTCACAAGTAGGCCATAAGGACATACACCGATCGGACAACTCATATCTTCGATCGGTGAGACTGATTACTCGCACACCGATCGGGAAAACTCACACACCGAGCGGACCCAGAGACAGAAGCTTTTGACCGATCGGACGAGGCATATGACCGATCGGACAAGAACGTTACGAACGCAGATTTCTGAAATTTCAGTTACAAAACGGCTAAAATTGCTTTTAAAAGCAGAGGAAGCGGCTAGGGGTCGGGAGTGTGTGTTGAGTGCAATTCTAGAAGCCAAGGAACAAGGAAAAGGATCCACATAAACATCCAAAGGTTGAGAGATTTGACACATCTCTCATACCTCTACTATAAACCGTTCGATTCCGTGTTAAGGGATGACCTGCAGCAACCGACGATCGACGTGAAGATTCTGGGATCGTGACAATCCTTTGGATTCAACGCAGCTTTCGGAGTGGCTCGTTAATCTTCTTCACTCGTTGAACGTAGTTCAACGAATCGTAATTTCTGAACTCATAGTTTTGATGTTTTCGTAGTAGTTTAATTTGGATTGTGTTATGAATAGTTTGGGAACATGTTAGATAATACTTCGTTGATCTTTAGTTAAGGTGTTGTATGTTTGGAATTGATACTATTATGTTTGGAATTATGGAATGAACAATTGTTTTGGATAATCTATTGATAGTTTGTTTTCATATTATTGTGTTTCAAAATATTGCTAATCGTTAGTGTTAATGGGTTGCTGAAATTGTTCAAACATTAGGGTGTTATAGTTGATGCATTATTAGTCAAAAGCATGTTTATAATCGTTGGTGCAATTAAGAAAAGCTCTTATTTGATTTACACCTTTTACTATTCTCATCACTTGTCGAGAGTTTGACACCCTCGAGACAAGAAGAACTCGTTTTTATTTTAAATATTGGAATTGAAACCTTTTTCAAAAACCCCATTTGATCGTGTGTTATTAGGTAGAATTGTGATATTAGTACAATAAACATCGTTAAATTCGATTCCTATTCCTCGAGAGATCGACCCGAGTTGACTTGCCAAGGTCTACAAGTGACCTCGTTCTCTTGCGGGCGAACTTAAACCCTTTCAAACGTAGACGTGTTTGTTAACCGGAATTTAATTTTGAAAGGAACACAAAAGTTCGGCTCAGATAGCCAAGTTTTTTATGCTATGTATTAGGATCCTTACAGTTAATTGCTACATCAGCGGTAGCCTTGGTACAAGAAATTGAAGGAGCCACATTGACAGAGGCT
Organism: Phtheirospermum japonicum; assembly: GCA_014905375.1. NCBI lineage: Eukaryota > Viridiplantae > Streptophyta > Magnoliopsida > Lamiales > Orobanchaceae > Phtheirospermum > Phtheirospermum japonicum. The sequence continues at coordinate 983,946 of BMAC01000036.1, forward strand.
GAAGTACTAGAATTAAGAAGAAGCAGAGCTCTCAGCTGTTTTATTGAAGGAATTTATGCAGTCTTTTGGAGAAAAACCAGCTTTATTTTGTGTGTTGGATGAACATGTTCTTGTATCTCTTAGATGTGAGATGTCAAGCTGGTACAGTCCTTCTTTAAGCACTCTTTTGAGAAGGATTTGATGAGTGTGAAGATCCTTAATAGTATAAGAATCAACATAAAACTCAATTAAGACCTGATTATCTTTTGTAATTTGAGAAATGTTAAGTAGGTTTTTTGTGATGTTGGGGATACATGGAATGTTCCTAAGCTGCAGATGAGTTAGAACAGAAATAGCAGGTAAAGCAGTTTGTCCAATATGAGAGATTTGAAGTTTAGAGCCATTACCAACAGCCAGTTTAGAAGTTCCTTGATAAGGAGATTTGAGAGATAAATTGTCAAGATTTGCAGTAACATAATTTGTAGCTCCAGTGTCAAAATACATTGATCGTCATTTTGTGGTGCTATCATGCTATAGAGTTGAGCTGACTGTTCTTCAATTGTATAAGCTTGAGGTGCAGATTGATCGAGGCCTGTGAAGTTGACATGACATCAAACCTCTTGAAGCATTTCATTGCTACATGACCATTTTTACCGCATATTTGACACTTAGGTTTGTTGAACTGTCTGTAAGAGGATCAGCCACCTCTTCCACAACCTCAATTAAATCTGCCACCACCTCGATTATTGTTAAATTGAGAAACATGCACAGAATGTGCATAAGTATTTGCAACAAAGTTCTGAGCAACAGCTGGAGAAGAAGAGGCACTGATACCAATTGTCTGTGATGTAAAAGCAGCTTGTTGCTGAATTCTCATTCCATGAGTTTGAAAAGAAAATTGAGCATCAAATAGAGAGTGAATCATTTCGAGTTGTGAGACTCACAACCACTGATTCATATTCAATACCTAAACCCCCAAAATATACAACACCAAATCATCATCGGAGATGGTATGACCTACAGAATTATATCATCTGCAATTGACTTCATACGGAGAATATAATCATCAATAGACATATCTCTTTTCTTCAATGTTTTTAGCATGAACCGAATCTAAATTGCACGCGCTTTGGATTGTGTATGAAACAGCTTTTCCAGTGTCCACCAAACCTCATGAGCAGACGTACATCGGCTGACGTGACCAAGAATTGATACATTGATTGATGTGAGCATCCAGCTCAATAGAAGTTGATCTTTAAGAATCCAGGTCGTGAAATCAGGGTTTATAGTTGGAGAGGCATCATTAGAGATCGCCAGAGAAAATTGCACCGGCTAGGCTCCGGTGCCGAGCAGAAAATTATCAAAGCTGTGTGCTCTGACAGTTGAGAGAATCTGTGCACGCTAATAGGCATAGTTTGATCGGTCTAGATGAATAGTGAGTGGAGAGAAATGTGGTAAGACAAATGACATTGACGATGAGAAATAGAGAAAGAAGCTTATCAAATCAGAGGCCAGTAGCCGAAAAAAAAGAGATCATCGGAGAAGAAGCTGATCGGATCAGAAACCAGTCACCGGGAAGAAATTCGCCGAAGAAGATGGCTCTGGTACCATAACAGAAAGCTTAAGCTAAATACGGAAAGAAGTTGAGAGAAGCTGATGAAGTGTATAATTTTTCTGCATTGATTTCTAATTGATGTACATCATGGTTCTATATACGAACAGCTGTGCAATCTAAATTACTAAACTAACCCTGCTAATAGCTTTTCCAATAATCGGCACTTTTCAAGGAACTAACTTTGACTACTCCGAACCATATTGACTAACTTGAATTGTATCATAATATAGATGAAATAAAAAAAGAAAATGAACGAAGAAAGGAGGGCAAGAAAATAAACTGGAATACCACGAACAAAATAGTTATGGTGCAAGAAAAACAAAATGATTATTAGATAGAGGTGGAAATGGGCTCCTCGACCAGCCCAAAATTTCATGGGTCCACCATTTTGTGACCCGACACAATCGAATAATACATTTTATGTGTATTTTTATTAGGACGCTCAAGCTTTGGGTCGAGTCAAAGGGTGTCAGATCATTTTAGGGCCCCTGAAAATGAAGGTCAATATTGTACTATGTGTGAGTTGATTGGGCTGGCCCATCTGACAAACCAAATTTGTCATCTCTATATTATTAAATATATGGGTATTTGAGTTTGTATAGTATTATTTGGAAAATATCAATGTGAAATGTACTTCAAATAAGATTTTTCTTCTTACTTGATTGACAATTCTTCTATTCAATATGTTGCATTTCGATATAAGGATTTTAAATACCATGTAAAATAGCTTGAATTATTGATTCAATCATATTCACATAGTACCAAAATCAATATATGAAATCCTTTAGATCCTCCCATACACGATTACAACTTAAACTTATGGTGACTTCACCTTCATATATATATATATATATATATATATATATATATATATATATATATATATATAAGAATAATTCAACCAAACTAATTTAATTAAAAAAAGTATCTATATTCTAAGTGTTGCTCACCTGCCTCGAAGGGTTTTTAATAATGTGTCAACTCATATGTGACATTCAATGATTGAGATTTTTTTTATTTTTTTTTTGGAGAGCGTAATGGTCCTATTGGTGAAATTAAAATCTCATATAATCCTTTTAAATTATAACTTCTCTAATACTCTATAGAAATTAAGACTTTTCTAATTTACCCGTGGTTGCCAACGCCCGTACAACCTGCGTACAACACTCCTAACTCTCTCAAATTATGATTAGAAAAATTGTCCAAAAACTCCACCTGATTTTGTGGCCCTGAATTCCAAGAATATCGTGCAAATTTTGCGCCAAAATCCTTCAACCCATCGGATATAACTCAGTTTATTGGGGTGTTTTATTTCCACCAATTCCTTAACTCAACGACATGTCGAGGCTGTTGAAGAGAAATCCCAAAACCAAGTAAGTATTATTTCCACCAACTCATATGAGTAGTTGGTAACTTTAAAACTAATTGGTGGAATTGGTTTGCTATATGATTTTGATATTCAATTTTTGTTTGTAATCCTTTTGGCTTTTACATATTCGAACGGATTGCATCATGGTACTCATGGAGATGGATAACCTTAAGAAGCAAACAAGAAAATCCAGTAAAATAATTTTTAATTCGGTTTAGCAATGTTAAATTGGGTAAGGGGGCTGATGATTGTAGTGGATAGTTAATTTTTGTTTTCAACTTTTCCAGAATTAATTTGCAGTTGTGCTTTTGTCTCTATAGGTTTGAATTCCTATCTTTGTCAACTACTATGAAAAATGTAGTTATTTTTAAAGTTTTAGGTGCGTGAGCAGTCTGCTATTGATTCAAACTAATGTTTGAAATTACTAATTCAGATATGTTGCTATTGATTGTAGGTTTGAACTCTGCAATGTTAAACTACTGTTGCCATATATGACAACTGTTAGTGATATTTGTGATTTATTTCAATAAACAGTTATGTTTTGTGTTTATAGGTTTGAGTTCCTAAGATTTCGAACTACAGTTGATAGTATAGTTTGGTTTTCATTAAAGAAATCCATGATTACTAACTACTGTTGGAAATAATTTCAAACTATTTTTTCCAAATATGGAGTATGTTAGAGAAAAAACTTGTGTTTTTGTGTTTGTATGTTTGAATTTCTGGATTTCTAAACTACTTAAAAAGGTGTTTGTTTGTTTTAAATAAAAGATGTGTGATTAGTTTTTATGTTGCCATATATATGTAATGTCAAATATTCTTACCTTTTTTTGTTTAAAGATATGAATCTTAATAGTCATGGGATCATGCAGTTATTCATGGCAGTATGTGAAATTGTAAATAGTATTATGTCAAATGTAGCAAGAAAATACAGTAGTTTGTACAGGTTATGCAGTTTGGAAATCATGATTCTCTACGCTACAAATTACATTCAATGTAGTAACGTTTTAGTAGCTTGGTTGATGAAATGTAGTGTTCAATTAATATAATTTCTCACAGAGTAGTAAGTAGCTGTTGAACGAAGTTGTATGTAATTTTTTCTAATGTATTATGTACTGTGCTTATACGCATTTTCGGTGGAGCATGGCTGGTATTGTCAATGAGTTCACAAAGTACAAGAATAAAATTTGTGTCGAACATTTTGGGGTTAAGAAGAAGATGCCCTCCATTAGTTTATTCAAATGCTAGAAAAAAAAACTTCTCACTTCATGTTGGCAGCGAGGTCATGAAAAATTTCAAGGACAAATTTATTGAAGCAGTGGTTACGCCACCATGAAGAAAACTGAACGAATATTGTCGATGAATGCCTTAACTTGCATTAGATTTTGTTATAAATTGATAGTATGGTAGTATATATTGGTCGAGTTTAATGTAATGTTATTAGGATAGTTTTTTAAGTAATTAGACATTATGAGTTGAATTAGGGAACACTTTAGTAGTACGAATTTGTGGGCTATTTATTGAATGTTGTATGTTTTCGCTATACATTACGCGATGAGTGATATATTGACATAATTCATGTTGTGGTATTATCTTAATAACAGAGTAGTTGGAAATACAAGTTGTTGATGATTGTTAAAACCAAAGGTGTTATTGCCCTGATAAGGGAAATTCTTGTGTACATTTTACTAACAAAGATTATTTTGCAATACATGTATCTGTAAGAAAAGGAATGTGTACTAGTTGGTAATATCAATGGAAAAAGTTCTGTACAACATAAATTGAAGAGAGAAAATCTAGAAACGTGATTATGTGGTCCATTCTTAGAACAAAATTTGTTATAAATACTAACATGAACTATTACATGGCTTGTAATAAATTCTAAACTACTTAGTTCAAAACATGATAGTAATTCCGTATTATTAGGCGATAATATTGAACATTTCCATATAAGTTGATAAAAAAAATTCAAACCTACTTAGATCTAAAGTAAAGTTCAATTCTATAATGTTTGTTAAGAAATTTGAAACTACCTGACCATCCTCATATATATGTTTGTTTTTTGAGAAACTCGAGACTATTTAGACCCAAAATAAATATTAATTTAGTATTGTTGGGTAAGAAAATCAAAATTACCCAACCATTCTCATGTAAGTTGATTTTGTAAGAAATTCGAAACTACTTGGATCGAAGTTGGTAACAACATTGCTCATTCCCAATGAGTGATTTTGTAAGAAATTCCAAAGTAATTAGAACATACAATTGGTATTAATTACGTGGTATTTGGTGACAACACTGACCATTCCAATGAAAGTTGGTGTTCTTATAAATTCTAAGCTACCTAACATGTAACTATATAATTTCACTTCTGTACCCATCATAGATAAACTGAAACTCCCTGGAAAATGATACAAATAGATTCATACAGTTAATCATAATTTCAAAATAGAAACATAATGTATCTTCGTATCGATGTAATTATTAATAAAACGAGAATTAATGTGAAACTATGATTGCAACAGTAATTTCAAAACAATGAAAACCATAAGGTAAAATAATTAGACAAGTATATTCAAGGTACTGAATCCGTACAAGTTTATCTGTTATAATTGCTAACACGAAGACACCCCTTGCATTTAATTCTCCCATGGATAAGCTCCTTGGGACAAATGCCACTTCTTTAGTGTTCCAGAGGGATGCTTTTCGATGGTATCTATAAGTGTCTACTCGACATAACAACATAAAAAAATGACACCATCATAGTAGTTCATACCTACATAAAGCACTGTTATTAACAATTAATTCACAAAATATTCATCTACATGATTAGAACTTGAAATTTAGTTTGTTTCAGTATGCAATATTTTAGATGCAGTATGGAATTAAAACTATGTAGTCTGGAATTGAGGTTTTTTTGACACTATCATGTATTTCATACTAAGGCAGTATCCTAACAAAAAAATACTAAGAAAATAGATATTCTTTCAACCCAAAAAATATACTTAGTCGACCCTGTATTCATAAAATATAATTTTGGAATTATATGCTCTCTTGACTATTATGGAATTGAAATTATTATAGAACTATAAGGAGGTGGCATATAATCTCATATTATTCCATACTCCTTGCACACATAATTTTTCCAAATAATATATTTAGGCAAGATTGTGTTCATATGCAGAAGTTATGGAATTATGTTAATTCCACTAGTTTTGAAATAAAAATGCATTACAAAATCAAATTTGATGCCAATCTATTATGCGAATTGGTTATGTTAACTACCATTATTCAAACAAAGAACAAGTACGCGATAAGAAGATATTCAAAGAGCCCTCATAATCGATAATCTGAAGCAAAAATAATTCTTAAAAATGAATATAAAATTACTTACATGGATCGATTTCAATACTCGTGCTTCATAATATGTGGCTTCGATTTTTTAAGGATTGTCGTCAACTGAATCTTCAAACGAAAACAAGGTTGTTGTTTGAAACAATTTTTTGGAAAATTGATACTGTTTCGAATGAGAAAAATCTTGATGGTGTGAATTTCGCTGGTGTGTGTCTGCTTTCAATCAGTGAGTCTGTTTTGTTCTTAGTCAAATTAATTTAAAATATGATACATTTTGGCTCATATAGAAATAAAAAGGTTAGTAGAATTATTTGAGAATCGTATCTTATGTTGATATAGTAAATAAGATTTTTTTTTTCTTTTTTCCACCCTTCAATCATTAAATATCACATATTATGTTTTCACATTATTAAACCCATCATTGATTATCAATATTAGATTGACACATTAATTAAAGCACTTCACTATATTCTTGCCAAAGACAACGCAATAAAACCACAACCCGGACCCTAAACTAGTCTTCCTTAGGCCCAAACTCCAATATAAGTGAAGTGAAACTCCTCCAGCCCCATGAACACAAGCCCAGCCCAATGGCAACATTTGGACGTATCTGGTGGTTTGACATTGACACGTCGATATACAGCCAAACCAGAAAAGGAGAGAAGAAAATGGATTCGAATCCGCCCAATCCCAATTTCCAAGACGTTAAATGGGCCCCCATCTGGCCCCACATATTTCCCTCGCAATAAATGCTCCCTCAGTAGCTATACTCTCTCTCACCAGACATGTTATCAGGCAACGGTCAAAATCTCTCCCTCCGGTTTCTTCCCTTCAATTTGTCCAATTTCACTACGTTATAATATTAACTAGGTAAATTATTGAGATCCATATAAATTGGCGACTCTTGAAAACCGGTGTATTTTGAGTAATTAAAACTCAGTGCACTTTATTAATTAGGATAGTTAGGAGAGTAATTAACTATTCAAGATATAAGAATCTACCTGTTTTAAATTAGTTTAAGGTACAGTTTTCAAATTTAATTTAGATTCAAATTATGTTTTAACGGAAGCATAAGTAAACTCCATTTATAGTTGAATGTTCATTCAATTATACTAAATAAATGCACCCAACCGTACCGAAGGAAACCGCACGTGATCGATCGCCCAGCGGCGCACATCCCAACCCCGCGCATTTTATCATTAACCCCATCTCTGATCACCCGACGTAACACTCATGTGCAACACGTCACACAAACAGACACCACGCTAACATACGCACCTCTGCTGTCTCCCTTTCATTCACAAGTATCTACTGCTAATCTCAGCTACTATTGCCGATACTTACAGTTTCCGTATCTATACCGTCACAATACGACGCCGTAGCTATACATGTGAACTGCGATAATTCAATTGAGCAGCCCAAATTTCGGCCCTTAGTACATTTTTTTCATTGCGTTTTAACTTTTAAGCCCTAGCTCTGGTCAGATATTTTCATCATTTTCCTGCGGCGTGTTTTATCGCTTGTGAAGTTTGAGATTTATCAGACATGTTTGGGTTTTCGAGAAGAAGAATGAAGCTTGGCAGGTAATTTATTATTTGTCTGCATTTTTATCTAACACACAATGAAGTGTGTTTATATGTTGTTTATTAGTTTTGGATTAGGTGTTTGTGGTTGTGGATACCTTTAAGTGTTATCATTTTGGTCTAATTTTTGGGATCCATATATGTATTTTAGTTATTTGACATTCTTTATTGTATATAAACTCTAGTGAGAATGATTCTTTTTTTTTTTTTTAATGGTTATTGTTTATCCATGAACTGGATTTTACTGAAAATGCTGATAGGTTACGGCAAATTCAGAGTTATGAATTTTACCAGAAATGTTCACTTGCCATATTTAAGCTTATATAAATAGAAATTACTGTATTCTTCAGCAAATGTAATTAAAAATTGAAATGTGAATTGAGTGGATAAAAAAAATCTAGAAATATCTTGCTTTTCTCTGAGATTAACATATGGAATTTGCTGATTAAACTTTGCTACCATTTTCCTTTTTTCGTTTTTTTCTTTTTTTTTTTTTTTTTTTTTTTTTTTACCAAAGTGTGACCTTTGCATGCTGGAATCTTTAGTGGGAGACTAGTGGGCGAAAGGTAAAGCTTCGATGAAGCCTTAGTCCATGTAAATCTATCAAAACTCAGTACCTAAAAATAAAAAAATACCAAAGAAATTAAAGAGTTTTCTACTTCACCATAATTCAAAATTATGGTGAAATTATACAGTCAAGAAATAAAAACATGCAAAATTTAAACTACCATTATGGTCAAGATTCTAAAAAAAATTATGGAATCATTTCCATTTAACTTTTATCCAATTTCCAACTATTACGGAAAATAAAATTATGTTTGTTTATGAATTTTTTTTTTTTGGAAATCGTCATTTTCATTTTTCACATCAAAATATCTCAAATTAATCGCATCTCATCTTCTAGGATGGGGGGTCCACCACTACTGCCCAAAATCTACTTAAAAAACATATTTTTTAATTCTTATTAATATTATATTACACATTCAATTAAAAATTTGAAAGTGGACACACCACTAACAACTTA
>BMAC01000036.1:992888-1075699 GCA_014905375.1 Phtheirospermum japonicum
CTTTGCATGCTGGAATCTTTAGTGGGAGACTAGTGGGCGAAAGGTAAAGCTTCGATGAAGCCTTAGTCCATGTAAATCTATCAAAACTCAGTACCTAAAAATAAAAAAATACCAAAGAAATTAAAGAGTTTTCTACTTCACCATAATTCAAAATTATGGTGAAATTATACAGTCAAGAAATAAAAACATGCAAAATTTAAACTACCATTATGGTCAAGATTCTAAAAAAAATTATGGAATCATTTCCATTTAACTTTTATCCAATTTCCAACTATTACGGAAAATAAAATTATGTTTGTTTATGAATTTTTTTTTTTTGGAAATCGTCATTTTCATTTTTCACATCAAAATATCTCAAATTAATCGCATCTCATCTTCTAGGATGGGGGGTCCACCACTACTGCCCAAAATCTACTTAAAAAACATATTTTTTAATTCTTATTAATATTATATTACACATTCAATTAAAAATTTGAAAGTGGACACACCACTAACAACTTACAAACCATTATACACCTAAAAAGTTGTTTCAAAACTACTCATCCAAATTAAATCTCAGTTTTCAAACGAAAACCAATAAATATTCAAATTCATTTTCAACACCAGAAACTCGACATTAGACTTGGAAACATATGCATACAAGGCCCAAATTATTTTGCCTAAAGCCTAAAGGAAAATGCTACAATTAGAGGAAAAAAATTAAGGAGGAAAAAAGAACCTAAAGTTATAACATACCTGGACATCTTCGAGCAACCCGTCTGCAGATTCACCACCAACCACCACCATTTTGTTCCCAACCACAGCCGCTCCATGCTATTTTCACAATACATCCAAAATTCTCATATATTAAATAAAAAAAACAAACAAAAAAACACAGCTTTTCAATTTCAATACTACATTTCACAAACATCCAAATTCTCAATATTATACCCCCCCAAAAAAAACACAGCTTTTCAATTTCAACACTACATTTTATAAGCTAGGACCAAGATACTTTACATTGAAACGAGGTGTAGGCTTTTCTCCACTGATCGAAAGCACCATCCAATTTTCAGAACTCCCTAAGGTGCAGTTATTAAGCTCTGTTGCATTAGATGAAGAGTGGCAATTGAGTTCGTCACCTTCGGCACTTGCTGCAACACCTTCTGCCTGCCAAGATAGAAGAAGGCCTTAATAAGAGTGATTTTGATAGGATATTAGATGTAACTAAGTTGAAACCTTACATTGGAATTGTTAATTCGCTTCGTGGGCCTTATTGGAGTTCCTTGGGCTGAGTCTGAGAGTTGAACTTTTAATCTGGCCGAACCATCACATATTATAAGAAATATGCGTATGTTATCTTTGAAGGATATATAAAAATGGTGAAAAAGTAGGTGAAAAGTAATACAACTACACAAGAAACAAAAAAACTTTGTCAGCAGCACTAACTGAAATTTATATGTTTGTGCTGGATAATTTGAAGTTTGTAACTGAATCATTTTTGTGATTTAGGTCCCTTGGGGGAAGAAAGTACTTCTTATTGGAGGGAAAACTGAACCTGTGAGTGACAGAATCTCAGGTTGCCCGTTTCCTTGTCAACAATGGTTACAACTGAATTCCGTGGTTTCTCAATTTAATACAATATTCAGCATTACTAATGCATTTTATATTCTCATCGTTTAGTATGGGCATTTGACATGGAAGCAGAACGTTGGTCACTTATTGAAGCAAAGGGAGACATTCCGGTAATTTTCCTTCGTAATAAAGGGATATTTAACAATAGTAAAGTCTGTTGTTCTTTCTTGAGGCACAATTTTATACTTTCCACATAGTGCGTCTGATTTCCATATGAACCAATAAACTCTACTTACATACTGTTACCTTGATTTGTGAAAAAAAAAAGAAAAAAAACACAAAAAAACTCAGTTGCATCAATCATGGAGTAGGTTGCATAATTTGCAAAAGAAAAACAACTTGGGTGCACCTGCCTAACGGAGTACATTCTGTTAGGCAGAACCCATAATTTAGTTTTTTAGAGGTTTTTTGTTTAGTTTAGTCATTTATAGGGTTTTCAAAAAATTTAGAGTATTTTATTTTATTTAGGATTTTACGGGGGTATTAGGGTTTTTTAGGCTTTGTTTGGTTAGTATTTGGAGGAAATTTCTCCCTCCAGAAACTTCTCTCAATCGCCTAACAAACACTACTTTCACATTTCCTGATGCATTTCTCTTCTAATACTCACATTTCGCAAAAAGTTCACCCAACACCCCCCAATCACCACCAAACAGAGCCTTAGTTTTTTGTGTTTTTTTTTTTAGGTAGTGTTGTTTTTTGTAGGTTTTCTTTTTCTATTCTTTTCTTTTTTTTTTTAAATTTGGTTTTGGGGGACCTGCCTGACAAGAGTGTTTTCTTTGTAAAGTAAAATTATTTTGTGTTGGACCTTATGCTTTGGATCTTCTTGATTTAATGAGCAAGATTCCATTTGGTTCAGTTGCATGTTTGTAATTTTTTTTTTTTTCATTTTTTTTGTAGTGCTTAGATGCAAATTGGCTGTTAGTCAAAGGTATATACAGAAATACACGGTATTAACTAAAGCTAACAAAATTGCAGATCGCGCGTAGTGGTCATACAGTTGTTAGGGCAAACTCTGTTCTTATTATGTTTGGAGGTGAAGATACTAAACGGAGGAAACTCAATGATCTGCATATGTTTGACCTGAAATCTCTGACCTGGCTTCCTCTTCATTGCACGTATGCCTTTGTCAACTTCACTGTTTAAATATTTCTTACACCAGTGGCCAACAATTAGTTCTTGGTTCGGATAAATAAATGGAGTTGTCTTTGGAATTTGCAGGGGACCAAGACCATCCCCGAGATCAAACCATATTGCTGCTCTTTATAATGACAAAATGCTTTTTGTTTTTGGTGGGGCATCAAAATCGAAAACTCTGAACGACTTGTACTCACTTGACTTTGAGGCGGTCCGTAAACACACACTCTGTTCTTTCTAACATAATCTAAATCTGTTGAAATCCTATGTTACAATTATTCATGCAAAAAAATGTTTGATTTTTCAGATGGTATGGTCGAGAATTAAAATACGAGGTTATCATCCGTCTCCTAGAGCTGGTTGTTGTGGAGCACTTTGTGGAACAAAGTGGTACATTACGGGTGGTGGTAGTAAGAAAAAACGTGCGTGCTTTTATGTTTTTTTGCTTGAGTTTTTTACTGTTTGCATTTATTTGAGATTGTGCCACCTTTTGTGGTTTGTTATCCCATACTCCTTTTTTGTTTGCTTTTACAGGACCGGCAGAGACTTTGATATTTGATGTTCTGAAGTTTGAATGGTCGATCGCTGTTGCATCGCCTCCGTCTTCCATCACTACCAGCAAGGTTTGGTTTTGACTTTTCAACTATGCTCTCATAATTGTGTGCTGATTCTTGATCCGAATGTGCGGATATAGCTTCCGGACATCATTTATGTCACATCCTTGGTAATAATCTTTGAGGCACACTACTTTCAGGCGGCCTTACAGTTAGACGCCCCCTAAAACTGAATTTTAAAGTTAAAAAAATTAAGAAAATACCAAAAAAAAAATCATCTGAAAAATAAAAACACTAAAAAACTGAAAAACCTGAAGAAAAACTTAACTAAATAAAAAACTGAAATTTGGGTTGTGCCTAACAAAATGTACTCTGTAAGCAAGTGTACACAAGATTTTGTCATAATCTTTCATAATTTGATTCTTGTTTGGGCTGCAGGGTTTTAGTCTAGTTCTTGTGCAGCACAAGGAAAGGGATTTTCTTGTTGCATTTGGTGGTATCAAGAAAGATCCATCAAACCAGGTTAAGAAAGTCAAATGTCTTTCTTTTCTAGTGCTTGAATCAACTATTATAGTTCTTGATTCATATTAAGTCTTTTATAATAGGTCGAGGTACTTATCATGGAAAAGGTCGAATCGTCACTAATTCGAAGATCGACTTTGAGTAAAGTTGCCGGAACCTTGTTGCCTGAGAATAACTCATCATCCATAGCCAATGCATCTCTGAGTGGTCATTTTGATTCTGTCTCGAGACTTAATTTAGCATCCGCAATCGAACAACACGGGTCTGGTAGAAAATCGTTATCAGAGTCTTTGCTCGTTGACCCGAACACTGCTTCTGGTAATACCTCACTCCGTAAACAATTTTACCATGACGAGGAGACTCCCGATGTGACCGCCTCGAAAAACTCCGAAGACAAAAACTCATTCAGGGTAAAACTACTGTCTCGTTATAATTGCCCGAGTTTTCTTGTACTTGTTATTATGATCAAGTTGGAAATGACGTTTCTCTTATTTATACTTTCTTGGGACGGGTCTTTTTTCAGTTGAAATTTTCTTTTTTTAGGGATAATTGCAAAGACTACCCTTGAGGTGTGGCCTACTATTTTTTGACAAAAACTTGTGCGCACACCTGCCTAACCCATTACATTCCGTTCAGCAGGACCCAAATTTTAGTTTTTTTGTTTTAAGTTTTTCTGGGTTCTTTTTTCAGTTTTTTTATTTAGTTTAGTTTAGGGTATTCCAGATTTTAGGGTTTTTTAAGATTTTTTTTTTTCTTTTTTTAGGGTTCTTTTTTAAAGTTTTTTTAGGGTTTTCTATTTTTTTTAATATATTTTTAAAATGATTTTATTTTAAAATTTAATTAACTGTTACACGCTTCTTTTTAGAAAACAGTTCTTTTTCAAAATTAATACCTCTCAAGATTATTACTAACAACACATTGAGGGTGCAATTTGTAAAATAGAAACAAATATTAAATATTAATATGCATTACCATACTATTAACTAATGTTATATGTCAATTTCAGAACTTTATGATAATTTTGTGAAACTAATTCAACTTTGGTAAGAAACGTTTCGAACGATTTTAAATCAGATGTATACATGATATCATTTTCAGATAATGGAGCAAAATGTGAGCCATAGTGATGATAGAAACACAAAAGAAACGTCTGTTGTAGCCGAATCTGAAAAACCGAACCTCGACGAAAGCGAAAATCTAGTATATCAAGAAGCCGACGGTAAATCGAGAATAACAGTGCCGTCCGGTGCCTATCAGATATACGAAGCGAAATTGGCTAGCCTCCTACGAAAGAACGGCAACCTGGAAGGACAGCTGGCAGCTGCATTAGCTGCCCGTGAAGCTGCAGAGAAAAACACATCGTCCGCTATTAGAAGTAGACAGGAAATGGAGAGAAAATTGGGAGACGCGATGAAGGAGATAGAGTTACTTAAAGAGAAGCTAAATAGCATTGATTTTGCACAGGACGAGGCTAATAGCCTCTCTAATATCGTCCACTCGGACAATGTACGCCTCGAGCATGATGTGGCGTTTCTCAAGGCTGTTCTTGATGACACACAAAAGGTGTAAATTTCGTAATTGCTAATCAAATTTCACTTTATAGTTAATTATGAATTAGTTTTCTGATTACGTCTGTTGCAGGAGCTTCATTCGACCAGGGGAGTCCTTGCTGGAGAACGGGCAAGAGCATTCCAACTGCAGGTAAAATTACCAAAATTACCCTTGAGGTTTTTAGTCTAATGACAAAGTAACTTAATTATCTTTTAAGATTATAAGTACTTCTTCTCGTAATTTCTTGACTTTTGTTTCTATTTTTAAAAGTAACTGGAATTTTCTGTAAATAGGCTAAATTTTGGTTATGCCCTGATTTTCTTATTTATCTTTAATTGACTGTAAATTTATAAAATTTTGCTTTTGTGTTGCGCCAATCTGCAGGTCGAAGTTTTTCATCTGAAACAGAGATTACAGTCCTTGGAGACTCGAGCGCCGACACCTAGGAAGCCTTTCCACGCTTAGTGTATATAAGGATTTAATTTGCCAGGTTTTAGTATTGTAAGTTGTGTTAACCTATCATCGGATTCAGATGTACACTGTACTTATGTGGAATAAATGTTAATGCAGTCGGATGTTAATCGGATTCATGTCCGGAAAAATATTTGATTCTGAAACACAGCAAAAATAAATAAATAAATAAATAAAAAATTTAAAAAAAAAATGCATAATTAGTAAGAGAAACAGAAGTAAGTTCAGATATTTGACTTTGCCGCGCCTTTTAACTGCTAATCAACAAAGTCTTAAATGAGGGTGATTTCTTTTCTTTCTTTTTTTTTTTCTAGAGCAAAGAAATGTTGAGAGTTAGTATGGGCCTTGCATGTTTTCTTAAGTTATTTTTACAGGAATCTTGGGCACATCAAAAGTTTTTAGTGTCCCAACTATTTGTACTTTCAAAAACACTAATTTTCTATTTATATAAGTTGCAAGTTTTTTTGTAACAGCGAGTTTAATTTTTTGCAAAACGTGATTTATTTATTTTTTTTTCAAAATTAAATGCCACTAAAATCATAATTACAATTAAGCCTGTCTTCTGTAGAAAGGTTCCTCATAGGATGAGAAATTAAATTTTAATGCCAAATAGAGAAGAGGCAAGAATATCACATGTGGTACAATAATATTGCATACTTGTTTATATTGTCACAAACGTCATAGCTGTCCTCTCAAAACCTAAACAAATTTTATACAACAGCAAGCCCCGACCCTGCCAGAATACAACAAAATCTACCCCCAAAAAAAGGCATTGAACAACTTTTTGATCATAATAGCTCAGCTTCTTCTTGATCTCCATCAGCATCGTCCACTTCATTATCTTCGTCATCCTCTGGGGCATCAGGATCAACTCCCTGAAAATCAAGAATCACATAAAGGCTTTAACTGTTATGCAACTAGACACAAAATTCCGACTTTTTCAGAGAACCAATAAATAGCACTAATATTTGCTCGTTTCCTCTCGTATTTATGGCAGGAAAAATTGACTTCCAAAACAAGGCAAACAAAACACAAACCTTCATTTGTTTCTCCAAACGCTCTAGTCCCTTTTTTGCAGCTTCATTTTGGAAGTTTATCCTGAAATGTGCAGTTTACGTATGATGGGTTAGTCAGAACCAACTTGCAAATCAATTTACACCCGCCTATCGGAGTACATTTCATTAGGTAGGCCCCAAATTTTAGTGTGTGTTTTAGTTTATTTTTTTAATTTCAGTTTTCTTTAGGTTTTTCCAGTTTTTTATGATTTTTTGAGGATTGTACGGATTTTTTAAAGGTTTTAGTTTGTTTGTTTTTCCTTTTTTAGGGTTCTTTTTTAGTTTTATAGTTAGTCTAGTTTTATTTAGGGTTTTCTTATTTTTTGGTATTTTCTTTTATAAAAAAAATAATATTAAAATTTAGTTTTAGGGGGACCTGCCAAACAGTTTAGGCTGCCTGACAGGTGTGTGCCTTTTCCATCTATTATGGGATTCTAGTTTTTTCTCACTTTGGGCGGCAACATATATTTTATTTCACATAAATAAATAGTAGGAAAAAATTATTTCTTTACCTCAATGCAGCCTGATAATGTGAAAGAGCATCTTGCAACATGTTTGTAGCCGCAAAAACTTGAGCAAGCTTAACATGCAAAGAATCATCGGCCCAATCTTTCAAATATCGCTCGAGGAGAGTGACTGCGTCTTTGTTTCGACCTTCCATAACGTGGAGCTCAGCCAAAGCCAATGCAGACCCTAGGAAACCAGGTTCCAGCCTCAGGGCTGATTCGTAAAACTTCTTCGCCTGCAAAAAAAAGAAAAAAGAAAAGAAAGTAAGAAATAATACTCAAAATTTCTGGTAAATTCAATAAGGATGCTACTTTTCAGTATCTCGTGTTAATTCATGAGTATAGCGAGTTATTCACAAAAATCAACAGATATCCAGCTGATCGTAGTGAACAAAATTTATGGACTTAATGTATCGTAACTAATGAAACATGTTATATGCTTTTCTACAGGTTCATTTTCTCAGATTCGTTTTTGTTGTGGTAATTAACATAGCAAGTTATTCACCCTCAACGCGAGATTCCTAGGACTGACTTTAAAAAAAAAAGGATAGATACAAATACTATCATTAAGGTTTAGCCTAATTACAAAACAATCCAGTTACTATCTTACAAAAATATAAATACCCTCTTGACGTTTTTATATTAAACTGCACCCTGTTGAGGACATAATTTGTAAAACAAATACAAATCTCGAGGGGGATTGGTAATTAAGTTTTTGTAATTATTTCAAAATTTTGTAATAATACCTTATCTCTGCCACTTGTGTTACTAGCATGTACATCCCCAACTAGTTTTAGAGCCTTTGCGGATTGGGGCATCGCCTTCATTGCCTCTCTTGCCACATACAATGCTTCTTTGACCTTTGAAAGCGCCAAATACGAACGAACTAAACCTGCAAATATTAGAAAGTTTCAGTCATACTGTGCACTTTCTATTTATTGCATAAACTCATTTAAATAGAAAAGTTCATGTTAAACAAGTTAACAAACCTTGAAATGAACGAAGATCGGGCCTCAATTCTTGAGCTCCCCTATAGGCAATCACTGCAGCGTCTGGCCGATTCATTGATAAGTAAAGATTCCCCTTCAAAAAAAATAAAATTAAAAATTATAAAAAAAAAATGATGGCGTCTTTTATTCAAAATAAATTTACAGTACCTTCATTATATAACCAGCTACATGCCTCTCATCAACTCGGATGCTCTGTTATTAATTAACAAATAGTAATCATAAGCTTTTGTAGCAAAATTAGTCAAAACTCAAACACGAGAGATTAATCTAACCTTCTCTGCATAAGATAAAGCTCCTCGCTCGTCTTTCTTTTCCCATAAAACAGATAAGGCCACGTAAACCTCGGGTTTTGCAGGGTCAATGTTCAACAGATCATGAACTAACTTATTTAACTTGGAATGGTCAGACTTGAGCTTCAGAAGCATTGCATACTCATCCATATACGTAACCACGTACGGATCCAGTGACCGAACCTGTAGATATCGTTTTTCCTAAATTTACTGTCTAATATCAGTAAAAAATTATCATATTAATATTGGGGTAATTAATTACTTTTTCAAAATCCAGAATTGCTTCGTCATTTTTTCCAGTGACAGCTTTAACCTTCAGAAAAGCAATTAAAAAAGCATTAGGTCGACAATAACACTAGTCTGAAATTACTGAAAGAACAAGCATGGGATAGTGAACATAATTAAAATGGTTGGATTCATTCTAATGCAGCTATTACAAACCTTAGCCATTTCAAGTAATATGTGAATGTTGTTTGGAAATCGTTGTAGAAGTTCCGAGAATAATTCCAACCCGCCTGCTACCCAGAGATCAAAACACTCAAAAAAATCCATAAACAAAAATGAGTTGATAAATTCACTCAAACTCTTCCCATGACTTAGACTATGAACAACAACAACAATAATAATAATAACATATACTCCATTATTTTAAAAAACAGGCTACAGTGAAGTAATACAATTGTATTAGAGAAGTTTTAATGAATTAACAAGAATATATTGCTACATAACCTTATGCATACAAGAGGAGATTTTTAACTGTAAGTTTTCAGGTATCGGGAAAAAGAAAACGGGAAATGTGTATGTAGCCATAGCCTGACCTTTGTAATCATTTGAGGCAATACAACATTGAGCTTCAACATAACGCTGCATTGCAAGAAGAAATGAAATGAATAAATCATAGCGCGAAGATAAATTCACTAGATGTAGTTCAATATAATGCAAACATAGAACGATACGAAAAAAGTCGGATCAAGACATGATGAAATGTACTTCCAACGTTGTAAAAGTAAAATTTTACTGTCAGGAAAACGTACTTGCAACCAGCGGCTTGAATCGATTTGATCAGAAGGATGTTTTCCACTTCTGTTTGGAGTCTACAATGAACAAAAAATACACCAGAGGGTAATATAAAATAGGATATATGGTTTAATTAATATATATATATATTAATATATAAAGCATAATATCAATCAAACCTGAGGAAACAACGATATAATATCCTTTGACGAAACACTCAATTCAGCCAAGGCAATAATAGCCTCAATAATGTATGGGCAATTCCTGTAATTTCAAGGATTGAAAATAAATCAATAGTATACAATGACTTGCAAATATCCTCCAAATTCAAGGTTTYATGTAAAAGGTACTTGTGCACAAGGACCCATAAATGAAAACTACAGAAAACAAAGAAGCTTCAATTTTCAAGATTAATTTAGACAGATATATCTTGTTGGTTGGTAAAAAAAAGGGCTTCCACAAAGGTAAGAAAATCTCCACAAGAAACATTAGCTGAGCACTAAACTAAGAAAGCTAACTCAAGATTGCTCACAGATTATATAAATGCCATTGAATACCTTAAACACTCCTTAAAGCATCCAATTGCAGCTCGAGTGTGCCTCGAATTTCGGTAAAGCTTTGCCAACATAAGATTCATCTCTAGATTTCTTGACTTGCTTGGAATACCCTCCATCTGTTAAGGACAAAATAGATATAGATATATATTTTTTGGCTGAAGTAGCAGACAAAAGAACGATTATAAGTACAAACCTCAGCAAGAGCGGCTCGGTTCTCACCAAGTGCGCTGTGACAAGTTGCAATCTTGAATTTTACCTGTGTTCAAATTAACAAAGAAAAGACACATTGATTTTAGTTTAGCGAATTGTGACCACCACATAAGGTATATAAATATGAATTGCATTACCTCGTTTTCATTTATTGTCGGGGTGTTACAAGAATTTGGAGAAGAAGATCTATTTGATGCTGACAAAGCGCTCCTAGTTGTTGGGGGCGTTGCTACATTCTGTTTCTGTGGTGTTTTGTGATAATGCAATGCTTGCTTATATGTTTGCTGTCCAAATACATCAGAAACTTAGAGAATGAAACATACCCAAAAAAACATAATATATAACCTTATCATCGCCAATTACCTCTACAGTGAACTATAAAATTTAAAGAAATAAAGAGCCAAAAAAAAAATTGGGTACAAAATTACTTAAACATGTCCATAGAACCCGGTCCCAGGCCCCAGAATGTGTAATATAGATAATAGCATAATTAAAAAAAAAAAAAACAGCAACAGACAAAATAAAATTAAAAAAATAAATCAAGAATTCAGATAATATTCAGCAAAAATCTGCAAAATGACAAACTCAGCCTAAGTTTATAATCTTACAATTGCTCTTCCATACTCCTTTTCTCGAAATAGTGAGTCCCCATACAGCGCCTGCCACCAGAAAACCATTACCAAGCCAATGCCGTGACAGTTTAAAATTCTAATAAATAAATAAATAATAATCAAGGACAAAAAAAAATGTGAAACATACCAAATTCTCTGCTTTAAGATGAGGACTAGTCTCAGGATTTATAGTGGTGGACGAAACAGCAAAACAACCCTAGTTTAACAAACCAATTTATATTCTCATATTTAAAAAAAAAAAACAAAAAAAACGAGATATTAGGAAAAACAGGGAGAAATTCAAGAGTTAACGAAAAATGATACCAGCATTTGAGCAGAAGCGTAAAGGCCTTGATCCAGAAGAGCGGATAATTGGTCTTTGGGAACATCCATCGAACAGTTAGGGGTGTGAGCTCTGGGGGTGTGAGCTTCGGGCCGAGGATGGTGATATGAAGCGCTCTTGTTTTTTAAATCGCTTTTCCTGGAGGACCCCCAATTTCCAGAAAAACTCATTCGTGCCCCAATTGTTTTGGAAATATGACTTGAAATCTTGAATTATAGTAGAAAGAGGATGTTCACGAATCGCAGATAAGTGCTCCTTAATTGTGATTTGGCTGCTGATTAGATACTGTTACTGTTAACTGTTTCCTAAGGAGTGATTCTTTTCTTTGCGATTATGCGACGTTGGAAAGAGAAATGTCAATTTTTTATTATTATATAATGATAAAATGTGTGAAACAAACTTGTCTATTTTCAAAAACCAAAATGAGACATTCTTTGAAATAGAGATTTTATCCCTAATGAAGATTTTTCCCCAAAATGAGACCATTTTTGAATCAATTTAAAAATCAACAATACCTCATCACTTTCACTTTTTCACTCAACAATCTTCCCATTTATTTATATAAATAAACCATTATTACATTTTTTTTATATAATTTTTTACATATTTTTAACTATCAATATGCGGTCGTTATTTTTTTTTTTGTTTATATATGAAATCGACAATTTCATTTCATTTTCATTCACACTCAAGTTTATCATTTTATTTAAGAAAAAAACATCTTTATTTTCTTAGAGAAAAAAATAGTTTCTGGGTGTAAAATGAATAAATAGTAGTATAGTAATAATAATTATTGTGATATATAAATAATTTAATAAATAGAATATAATCAGTAGTTTAAAATTTAATTAGTTAGGGGGGAGACTCCGCGCGAGCGGCGGTGGACATCAATGGAATCCCGATTGCAAGTCGTCGCCTGCTGTGACGGGGCGACTTTTTTTTTTGAGACCTATGTTAAGATAATCCCACCTTTTAAACACTTTGGTAGTGCTCCACCTAGGTTGCTTGGCCGGCAGAATATAACTATCGACAATCTTTCTCGGTGCACAAGCGAGGCTTAGCGGTCGAAGTACCGTCAAGAAAGGGCTTCATTCTCTACCAATGATGTCCCAACCAATGTAGGCCGACCTTGGAATACTACTACTCATTGTCCCCATCATAGATAGGGTTTTTATATTTTTAATTTGGGGCAAACCGAAGGAAAAGACTGGCTCTTTGCTAAATAGGAGCATTACATGAAGCATTAAATGTCTTATCGGATTTAAACCGATGACTTACGTTTTGCTCATAAAATTATATGATTCGTCCAAAAAGGGTATGATAATAACCTTTTTCTGTATCACGGATTACTAATTACTCTCGTTGGATTTATTTAGGACATTTTCCACTAAGTGGTTTATATGAATCGTTAATATTTATTTCGTGGAGTTTTTCCCTTATTCATATAGTTCCGCATTTCAAAAAAAAACAAACAAAAAAAAAAAAACAGAATTTGCTAAGCACAATAATTGGTTTAAGTGTTATTTTTATACAGGGTAATATTTCAGGGCTGCGTTTGGTTGCAAATTCATAATGGGGTGAATTATATCCCTACATAATAATTTGACTTATCCAATAGAATTAATCAATTCTAATAAGTTGTTTGGTTATTTTGTTGGGTCCTAGAATATCATGCCCATTAGTTAATAATATGTTTTGTTGGATTTAATAAGAAAGGACATATAAATTCTTTTACGGATATGCCCTTATTATTTAATGATTTATCAAATCAAACTTAGTCTAAATAGGGGATTCTTTTACGGACATGCCCTTATTAGTTAATAATTTGTCTCCTTAATAATAAAATTTTGAAAATATTTTATTTTGTTTTTACTTAAAATGATATTATAAACGAATAATATGAAATATGGTTATTAACATTGATACAAATCATACAGATTAAATTTGAAAACTAAAAGATCTCAAGAATATATAAAATAAATACAATCGACTGATACACACCAACTAATGCAATTACAATTACATAGACAACCTAATTTGTAATTTGCATCCTGACACCATTAACATCATCACTCACAAAATAAAAGTTTGTTAAAGTATTTGTCAATATTGGAGATGAGTTAAACAAACAAAAGCCCATCTGAATAGATAGAATAGCAATTCCAAAATACACTAATGCTCCAAACCCTTTTCTAAACAAAAGTTAGACAGACCATAGTTGTCCTTATCAAAAAAATTAGCCTTCGCATACAATCCTTCACAAATTTCCCGCTAACTTCATACAAACAAATTCTGCTTTGGCACCATTTGGTAAGCTAAAGAAAAGCTCCAAATCTTCTGTGTTCTTCACTAATAACTTTGGCAACAACAATTTCTCTTACATAGTTAGTCCGACAATGTCGTTAACAACACCATGTACTTCCTTCCTTGCTTGGGTTATATCGTATTCATATCCAATTCTTGCAGCAATGCTCCCAATTTGATGTTAGTATTCTTGCAAAATGATCCAACCAACTCATATATCGGATCAACAGGCTCACTTGATTTTCTTTTCTTTCCGTTTTTTTTGCTACTTGCACTAGTCTCATGCTGACTTTCCGTGCCATTGTCAGGATGAAAACTTGACATAGTTTCAAACACATCCTCTGAGTTCTGAAACATTTGCTCAAGTTTTTCACCCATCTCAGGACCATTTGGTTCGTTATCTTTAAATACTTCATTCACTGCCTCAACAAAGTCTTTTGCGTGTTCCCCCGTTGCTATGTCCTTACCAAATATTTCACCCCAGTCATGGAAATAGGGTCACGACTTAAATCTAAGTCTTGCATTTGAATCAATCTGGACAATTTTGTTATGATAATTTTAATATCACACTAATATAAATAAAATATTTTCACAAATAAAATCTAGTTGGAACCATATATAGTAATATAGTATCTCATAACCTAAAATATTGAATATCGTATGGGGCCAGTATCTACTTTAGTAATTTATTAACCTCACAAAAAAATCCTGAATAAAACACAATGAATCAATAATAGTGCCAAACAATTCGCAGAAATAAATTTTTTACTAAGATAAGAATGCTGAAAACTCAAACACCACCTTCAAGTAAGAGTCACATGCATCCTCGCATGCCTAAGTCATCTTGGAGGTATCATTCCAACCAATGCCACTTCATGACAACATTGATAGTAAGCTACTGTGATATTTTTTCCAGACATGAATCTTGGAGTTGATGTGCGGAATCCCATGCAAATCTGTTCCAGGAAATGCCTTCAACATTTCTTGTTCCAAAACTTGAAAGTAACCAATTTTGAACCCGTTTTCTGACTTCCATCCGTTTGCTACAATCTCTTTAAGTGCTTTGATAAGTATTTCTTCCTCTCTTTGACTCCAACTTCTTCGTCCCTTATCATTTCTTTTTCGTTGTGGACGTGTGAAAATGTGACTACCAAATTTTTCCATCCTTCAATAACACTGCACATATGAATGTCCAAAAAGAATGGATTAAAAAATCAATGCGAAGAATAAATATGGAACAATTAACTATCAATTTTAAATAACATAATAAGCCAGTGTTTACATAGTGCGGCATATTAGAAACTTAAGAAAAATATACTTAAATAAGTTTCAAATAATTGATAACCATACAACACGGTGTGAATAGTGAAAACATCATCACAGTTCATTAAAGAAAACTAAATAATCATTACGATCTCCAAAGTCAACAACATTACAATTAGTTGGAAATATTTTATAGCATGACTAATTTTTTTAAGTCATGTTGCACTCAATCCTCTCCATTCATTAAACATTTACTGGGCTAAAGCATCCCTCCAATTAGTCCAAGCTTGTGATGGCTCAATAGAGTCGATGAAATCAATGTCGTCGTCATTGTCATCATCGTCGTCATCATTATCATCATCATCTTCTTCATCTAATTCAGCTTCCATATGATCCACGACCAACTCTGATCGGATAAAGTTGTGTAAAAGCGCACAAGCCATGATTAGTCTATTTTGAGTCTTAATCGGATAAAAGCTTTGACTCCGCATAATTGCCCACCGCTTCTTCAGTAGTCCAAAAGTTCTTTCAATTACATTGTGCGCTTTCGAGTGGTTCATCTTGAAGAATTCTTGGTAATTCTGTGGAAGGGATGATCCTTGACTCCACTCATCTAAATGATATCTTACCCCCTTATATGGAGTCAAAAACCCTTCTTCGTTCGCGTAGCCATTATCGCATAAATAAAAGTTTCCTGTAAAGATGTAATTGTGCAAATCGATTTTCAAGTGTCCACAAATAATATTAAATTGAAAAAAAAACTTCTGCCAATCTAATTGAATATGTAAGTGTGATTAGTTTGTATATTTGGTACCTTGGGGCACCTTTAATCCATTAGGCCTATTAATTGCATCACGCAAGACCCGACAATCGGCAGATGATCCGTCCCAACCAGTGAGGACATAAATGAGTTTCATGTTTCGATCACACACACCTAGAACGTTGACAACAATCTTACATTTTCGTGTCCTATAACGTGTTTTGTCAGATTCAGGCACTGTCACCTTAACATAAATTCCATCTAATGCACCTAAACAACCCTATAATTTTTTCCAATAAAAAGAATTATAAAGCCTGTTAGTAGGGGTGGCAATATGAGGCACGACACGATTGACCGACACGAACACGACACAAAAAATAGGGTTTGGGCTGAGCCTTATCGGGTTCGGACCTTATAAGGCTAGCACGATGAGGCACGTTAAAAAATGGGTTGATAATGGGCTAGCCCGATAAACACGATAAAGCACGACAATATTTTAATTTCCCCTTTTTATATTCATTTACTCATTGTTAGTATTTGTGATTTTTAATTTATCATTAGTACATTTGTCATATTATAATTTTAAGTGCATTTGACAATTTGTATTGATAATTTTATACATATGTATTATATTTATTAAAAAAATCATGTATTTTGTTAATTAACCGGCCTAATGTGCTTAATGGGCCGAATTAAATAAATTCAACATTTTTGCTTATCGTGTTTATCGTATTGTGCCGTACTTTTCGTGTTTTTATCGTGTCGTGTTCGGGTTAAGATTATAGGCCCGATAAGCTTATCGTGTCGTGTTCGTACTTGTGCTTATCGTGTCGTGCCTTATCGTGTCGGCTCGATAAGAGCCCGACGCGACCGATTTGCCACCCTTATGTGTTAGTTATAGTTACCAAATGTATGGTAATAGTAATGTTCAATAAAAAACGTAATTTTTTTTCAATGATACCTTAAACCATTTCCAGATATGAAGTATACATCCATCATCAATTGGGCCAGGTTTAACAAGAAGTAGAGAATGCAGTCTTAGTACTGCATTCAAGACAACATAGAAATAGGTGTTGATGGTTTGCCCTGAACGTTTGAAGTCGAACCGCACAACCCTAATTTTCTTATGATGTGCTATAATGGATAGAAACAGTGCTACTTTCTAACTAATAAACACGTATTTAGAATTTTGAAGTCCACCGACATGTTGTAAAAGAAAACACGTTCTACTAAAGGCATCTCTTGTCATCCTCGAATTATCTACACAATCAACATCACTAAGTGCAATAAGGTCTTGCAAGTGTTCAACTTGTTTAGGTATCTTATCAGCCATTTTGTATCTACAATGTCGGACCCGCTGTTTATGTTGATTGTGACGGTTGTCGCGGATTCGCCTCATAAGTAGATATAAGACAACAAAACTTTGGACGATAATCTCTTGAAAATAACAAAAATCTCAGCATTTATCCGTCGAATTATAGCCATGACAACTGTATATTTATCAAACAAAGTGTTTTACTTTTTTACATTAACTTTCCTCATCATATGTAACAAATAGTAATCACAACTCAGTTGATAACAAAAGAGGCAGAGGGACAATATTAAGATTGTAATCAAATAAAAACAAACCATGTGCATAAGTATATGTAACAAATGATAAACAAATTAATTTTTTTTTAATGTAGTAATGAAAGATTGGAATATAATTATACATGTAAACTCAACTAATGAATAGATATGAAAAATCCACTATACTTTATACTTGCCACATGCAGAGTAGGTTTAATGTATATAATCAAATGGGTAGCAGCTGTAGGTTGTGTGACAGTCGGCGGAGGCTCGACAGTGGTTGCAAGTCGGGAGTTCGACGTTGTGACTCAGCTCGGAGTTTCCATCCGGCCCTGGTTTGATCGTGAGTGATGGGCGGATGGTGCGAAAAAGGCCATTCGGCCGGGGTGACAAATTGGTTCAGCCGTTCGCGTCAGAGGAGGACAGTTGTTTGGTGACTAGAAGCTGGCTATGGTTGCGGCGGAGGTGGTGGTTGTTTCGGGCCATCTAGGCTGTTGGCGCTAATGACAATCGGTGTTGATGACGGTTCTGGTGGCTGTTGGTGGATCGGTAGGGAAGGTGGCTAGGCGGTGGTTTCGACCGAGAGTTGGATGGAGAAGATGGCTGGGTTTGACAGTGGTAGCAGCGACCATGGCGATGGTGAAGTTGTTTCGGGCCTCACCTTGAATTAGGGCTATGATTTTGGGAAAACGGTGGTTCGATGGTGACCGAAAAATTCTGATTTCACTCTGCATCGATAAAAAAAAAAAGAAAATATTCTAGAAAATAATGAATTACTCTTTCATTTACCTGTTTAGTTTTTGCCACTAAGACAGATGAAATTCGTGAACTACGCGAGGAAGAAAGTTGCAGACAATAATAGTGATTCAACTTCTCACCTTAGCTGCGCACATCTATCACATATGATAGAAGAGCTTTAGGGTTACAGAGATTTTAATATATATGAGAGGGTCTTTTTTGTCTTTTACCAAATTAATATAATCAGGTAAGTTATATGGGATAGTGGATCAGGGCTCCCTAGTGGGATGGGGTATCCATTTGAGCGTCTGATACTATGTCGGGCCAAGGCCATTTCATGGGCCTGATGTTTGTGAACCAAATAAGTTAAGGGAAAATTACATACAATACTATCTTAACTTTTCTTTTTTACAATTTTACGATAGATGGAAAGTTTTTACAATTATGCTAGATATTTTTATTATTTTTAATTAATTACGTATATTTTAAGTTTTTCTTTGTGAATGTTTTTGATCGATTCTATCGTCGCCTATTCCATTCAAATCAAAAACTTTTATCTCCAAACATTTTTTTAGTATGCATACTGACCGATTAATTGAAATATACAAAATAAAACTGATATCTCCTCTGAAACTTTTTTCGAGTCGCTATATTTGGGTTGATATATAGTTTCAATATAGTTTCAAATATAAAAGAAAATTTCAACTATTTTTTCAAGTTGTAGTATTAAAGTTCAACTATTTTTTCAAGTTCGTTGTACTTGGGTTCGCGTCAATAGTATTTGGGTTTAATTCGAGAACTTAGGTTTTCACAACGTATTTGGTTTTCTTCCAATGGGTGCATTATTTAGGTTCAAAATTTAATTCAAGGTATTCTTCAGATGGGTGCAGTATTTGAGTTCAAGTTTAAGTATTCGGGTTTTCTTCCGATGGGTGCATCATTTAGGTTCAAGATTTAATTCAAGGTATTCTTTGGGTGCAGAGTTCAAGTTTAAGTATTTGGGTTTCAAGATTTAATTCAAGGTATTCTTCAGATGGGTGCAGTATTTGAGTTCAAGTTTGGATTTTAATTCAAGGATTTAGGTTTTTGCAAATTTTACAGATAGTGAAGAATTTGGGTTGATAATTATGAAAGCGATTTTTTTAAATGGGTGCATTATTTGGGTTTGGGTTAGGTTTTTACAATTTTTTTAGTTAGATAGCGAAGAATTATGAAAGTGGAGCTGTTTTCTTCAGATCGTATATTTATAAAATTTTTGAAGTGATTCGTATATTTCTAAATTTCTTGGAGTGATCGTATTTTTTAAATTTTTATTTTTAAAATAGGTAGTTTTATAAATTCCCCAAAAGTTAATGAGAATGATTGAGGGGCATTGACCATATGCTCCTAGGTAAATATATTATCCCAAATAGTCCATTGGTATTTTAACTTACCATTTAATCCAAGATACTACATAAGATTACTAATTTAACCTTATTAACCAATTTTTTTGTTCAATATTTTTTTCTTTCGATTTAATTCAACCAAAATTCATATTATTTTATACTTATTTCATACTACTCACCATTAAACCAAAATCCATAATATTTCATATTAATTTCATAATACCCACCATTCAACCAAAAATCCATACTACTTRTTAATTTCAAACTACCCACCGTGCAACCAAAATYCATACTACCTTCAAATTAATTTAATACTACAAAATCCATACTACCCGACGCCTACTACCCACCGGCAACCAAAATCCATACTACCTCCACCATTCAACCAAAAATCCATACTACTTATTAATTTCATACTACTCACCGTGCAATCAAAATCCATACTACCTTCATATTAATTTCGTACTACAAAATTCATACTACCTTCGTATTAATTTCATACTATAAGTTCATGTGAACAAGAAGCAAAAAAAAAAGTGTAAAATTGTTGAAGTAAAGAAAATGAAAACAAAAAATTAATGAACTTCGCCTCTGATCGGAATTTGTATGAACAATAAACAAAAAAAGAAGTATAAAACTGTTGAAGAAAAAAAAAATAATGAATTTCGACTTTGATCAGAATTTATAGGAACAATAAACCAAAAAAAAAAAATCTACTTGTAAAACTGATTGGAATTTCTAAGAGCAATATACCAAAAAAAATTAAAAAATTAACCTATTGAGGATGTATATAATCTATATGACCGTAAATTAAACTAATTTGATCGATTTGAAATTTTGTATGATAATAATCAAATTTTATAAAATATCAGCAAAAATAATAAGTGAAAAAAATAATTTCGAATTTGATCGAAATTCGTATGGATAATAAACTAAAAAAGAAAAGAAAAATAAAGATGTGTAAAATTGTTCAAGCCAAAAAAAATGAATTACGAATCTGGTTGAATTTGTATGAATAACAAATAAAAAAAATCGATGTATAAATTTGTTGAAGCCAAAAATAAAAAAACAACTAAAATGAATCATTTTCTTAAAACAAACAAAATTGAGGAATGATGACGGTTGTATTGAGTGTGTATATAAGAGAGGGGTATTGTAAACTATTTATATCATGATTTTTGATTGAATGGTAAATATTTGGTTTAAATGGGATGAATCTTAATTAGGTGATTATATGACAATTAAGTTAGATTGATGTGTATCAAATGAGAATTTCCCCAATGATTTATAATAAAAGCAGACCTAATACCAAGCATATACCCCAACCAAACGCAGCCCAGGTCTTTTAACTGAAATACGCGAATCCAAAATATTAGTACCCGACATTTAAAATTGAAGAATAATGAGTATATCGGACTAATAATTCTTACTTTCGAAAATTGTGAAAATGTAAATAGACTACAGTTTTTAATTTACAATTAGGTTTAAAAAAATCTCAAATTGATGGAAATGAAAACAAATCTTAACGGAATTATTTTCATTCAATTTTTTTTTCGACTACTCCGAATTGAAAATTAGAATGGAAATAAATTCATGCTCGGTGTTTGTTTTCAATTATTCATAATCTTGAGATTTTATTTTCTTAACCAAGATATAGACGGCATTTTTTTTTTCGTTTCTTTCAGATATGATAAGACTGCAAGTTTTAAGGTCACCAACAAAACTCCAATTGTCATCTCTCCCTCCTAAATTTTAATTATTCTCTGTTTTCTCCATTTCCATTTCTCAGCGAAACTCAGAATCTATCTTTTTATGGCATTTGCCACTCTATTTTCCTCAACTATCCCAAATTTCAAACCACTCTCCGCATCTCGCCCCAACACCAATAATCCAAACCAACAACAACGTATCTCTACAAAAAACTCAAAAACCCAGAAGCTAAAATCCCGAAAATACAATCCGTCGCCGCCGCCGCCCGTCTCCTCCACCGTGGACGGCGGAGAGGCCACCACCTTCACCCGCCTCCCCCCTAAAGATGACTTCACCTTCGACAATTCAGCTTTAAAGTCGCTCACTGAAGTAATCAAGCTTTCTGAAACCAAACCCCCAGCTATTAAAACAAAGAGATTCGATCAAAAGCTCGGAGAAAAATACGGATTCGATTCGAGTAACGATATTAACGGTGACGAGGTAAATGACGAGTTCGATGGAAATAATGAGGAACCGGGATTCGATTATGGCAGATTCGAACTCTACGAAGTAGGTTCCGACGACGAGGATGATATCGATAAAGAAGAAGAAGAAGAAGATTTAAGAGTGTCTAATAATGAAGGAATTGAAGAAGAAGAGGAAATTAAAGAGAAAGAGAAAGGGTTACCAGCAGTGATGAGATGCTTCGATAGGGCGAAAATATTCGTGAAAGCAGGAGACGGTGGAAACGGGGTAGTAGCTTTCAGGCGGGAGAAATTTGTGCCGTTGGGTGGGCCCTCCGGCGGCGATGGCGGCAGAGGAGGGAACGTGTACGTGGAGGTTGACGGGTCTATGAACTCGTTGTTGCCGTTCCGAAAGAGCGTACATTATCGGGCAGGACGGGGCAGTCACGGGCAGGGCTCGCAGAAAAATGGGGCCAAGGGCGAGGATGTGGTGGTTAAGGTGCCGCCGGGGACCGTTGTGAGAGAGACAGGTGGTGATGCGTTGTTCGAGCTGCTGCGTCCGGGCCAGAGGGCGTTGCTGCTTCCGGGCGGGAGGGGTGGCAGGGGGAACGCGTCGTTTAAGACGGGTGTGAATAAGGTGCCCAAGATCGCGGAGAATGGCGAAGAAGGGGTTGAAATGTGAGTGTCTTTTGATTACTGGATTTTATTTTATTTGTTTTGTTTTAATGTCTGTTTATCTTACAAATTTAAGATAAGATTGATCGTTTTTTATGTGTTCGTCGTTCTTCATTTTCAAATAGTATCGATTTTTGCAGCTAGCTGACCGTAAATATATGCCTTATCTATACGTGCGTCATCTTATTTTGAATTGTGTGTTGTGTTGATTTTCTGAAATTAGTTATTGGTTTTTGTTTAATGTTGTTATTGTCGGTTTTGACTCGGTTTCCAGCACAACAAGTATAGCTTGCATGAAAAACAAATATTGTGACTTCTCAATATTATTACTGTGTATCTGTTTCTGGCGTTCACTCTACAGTTGGTCCCTAATTTAGTTTTAGGGGGTGATTGGATACACTCTTTTTTTTTTGGTTAGAGAATAGTGATCAATGTTTTCTTGAAATGTGAATGATGAATTTTGAATGTACGAATGGATATGAAATGAATGTAAAAATGTTGAAAGTTGATTTGAGATTAAAACAAAAAAAAAAAGGATAGATATGATTAGTAATTATAAATACGTGAGTAGGTGAACTGTAATATTTATGGAAAAATATGTATCTGTGATTAGTGATTTGATTGGGTTTTTTTACTGAAAAATGAGTTGAAGTGATTGGTGTGAGAAAAAAGTGAAAATGGATGAATAGTATTAGTTTTAGAAAATTTTCAATACAAAACTCAATTTGTAGAAAAACTTATTTTGAATGCATCCAATTCCTATTATATGACAATTAATCATGTCTTGTTTAGGTGGCTAGAGTTGGAATTGAAGTTAGTAGCCGATGTAGGGATTGTTGGAGCTCCAAATGCTGGGAAAAGCACATTACTCAGTGTCGTAAGTGCTGCTCAGCCAGCCATTGCTAATTATCCCTTCACAACTCTGCTTCCGAATCTCGGTGTTGTTTCGTTCGATTATGATGCTACAATGGTAGTTGCAGATTTGCCTGGACTACTAGAAGGCGCTCATCGGGGTTTCGGGTTAGGACACGAGTTTCTTCGGCACAGCGAGCGATGCACTGTTCTGGTATTGTCTATTCATTTTGCTATTGTTCTGATGATCTTAGACGTGATCGCATGACCTTTTCTCACATCATATCATTTTTAGCATTGGTTAATAGTAGTATATGCAGATGTCAATAATCTTTAACATGATTTTTTTTTCTCGTGTTGACTCTTGTCAGCATAAGTCAAAATTAAAATTGGCTAAATTTGAACGATACAATATTACACGTTTATACACAATAGCAAATTGCACGAAATAACAACATGGGCCTGCTTGGTTGATTCCCCTCAATCAGCTCCTTTATAGTGCTTGGTAAGGACTCCTAATCAACTCCTGATAGGTGATTGGTCCTAAACGACTCCTATCCTAGCCTTTTCTGATTAGCACCTAGCAGATTGTTAAAAAAAAATTCATTTTTTATCCTTTTGCTTTAGTAAAAAATATTTTCTTTTATGGATTAACGTATTATTTTACAGTTTTATGAAAATACTGCTCTTCGACATAATGAAAATTTATTTGTTATTGTCATTTTTCCCCTTAGTTTTCATCTATGTTTTCAGGAAGTCTTTATATATTTATTATTTTTTATATATTTTCTTGCTTTTTATGTAAATTATTTTATATCTCTCAATCATGTTGATATTGGTAAACTAACCTTAATCGGCTACTCTAATCAGTTAATTTACCAAACACTAATTTAAAATCACCTATCAGCTACCAACTCCTCAAATCAGCTCAACCAAGCAAGCCCAATATTACACAATACAAATTGCAAAGTTACAAAAAACTATTAAGCAAATAATATATTGTCCTTATCATGTTGACAGTAACACAACATGATATTTTGTGTCTTATCGTGTCAACACGATAAGGCTAAACACTAACCCGTTATTTTCTTGTCGTTTCTAGAATTGGCACCCCTAATCTTTATCAGATCGATTTGAATATACTGTTCTGTTGTGTTCGGGCCAAAGCCCATTTATCTTTTAGTATAGATATTTACGCAACCTAACACATTAAAAGAATATAATGCATAATTCAAAACTAATTCAGAAACTTCCAACCCGGAGAATTTAGGTGCATATAGTCGACGGTTCCTCACAACAGCCCGAATATGAGTTCGATGCCGTTCGACTTGAGCTGGAGATGTTTAGCCCTGAACTTGCTGAAAAGCCTTATATAGTAGCATTTAACAAAATGGATCTACCGGAGGCATCCGACAATTGGCCATCATTCAAAGAAGCCCTACAAGCACGTGGCATCAAGCCTTTTTGTATGAGTGCGATTACTAGAAATGGCACCCAGGAAGTTATAAATTTGGCTTATGAGCTTGTACAGAAAAACGCAGCGAATAAAGACCAAGGTCAGAAAACCATTTTCGATTTTCATTGATGGTTTAATGTTTATGCCACTACTTACACATGTTAAGCATGTCTCTTCCATGACTAAAACTTGTGTACACCCGCCTAATGGAGTTTTTTAATTTTTCCTTTTCATTTTTTTAGGTTCTTTTTTGAGTTTTTTAGTTGGTTTATTTTTTTTAGGTTTTCTATATATATATACACACACACACACATATAATTTTATTTGTTTTGTTTTAAAATTTAGTTTAGGGGACCTACCAGAAGTGTGCCTTCTCTTCCATTGAGCACTAATTTCTCAATCATCGGTTATTTTTTCAAAAGTTCGTTTTGAACACTAATCAACATAAAGTTGTTCATGAAACATTTGGAGATGTCAAAATCTCATCTGAAAATAACCAGAGTTCAAAATATTCGGGATAATGTTATGGATTTATAGTGATGTCGTTTGATTTGAACATGGGAGAATGTGGTATCCCACCCTTTTTCGTTCAGTTTGTATAAAAGAGCTCAATTGTAGAGTTTTTGTTTGTTTGTTTGTTTGTTTTAACTTATGTAGTTTATCCTACTCCAGGTATGCTGGACCTGGATCCAGAAGATTTAAACTACGTAGGTGATATGATGAAGAAACAGCGGTCAGCTCCTATAAGTGAGTTTGAGATATCACACGACAACAGCACCAACACATGGCAAGTGGTTGGAGCGGGCTTGCAACGTTTTGTCCAAATGACCAATTGGAGGTATGAAATTACCGATATAACCTTAATATTAGTTTTTGTTCCATCTTGTGTTGTCTTCTATCATTTATAGCACATTTTCACACACGTCGTGGAAAACAAACATGAAGAGCCTCCATGGGCTTTGGTAATTCTAAAATATAACTTTTTTTTATTAGGCTAAATCTCCGGGGTAGTGATTGTGATTATCCGTTAATTTTATGAGGAAATATCATGTTCCAAGCCACATTCATCTTTTGCTTGTGAGGATTATGTAGCGGAATTTATTGAGTATAAGAATTTTATAGGAATTTACTTCTCTCGTATTTCCTTTGGAGCAGATATCAAGATTCGGATCGAAGATTTCAACATGTTCTGGAGGCGTGCGGTGTTAATAAATCCCTCAAGAAACAAGGTGTAAAAGAGGGTGACACTGTCATTGTCGGAGGGGTATGTTTTAAACTTTTGCGTGTATCTACATAATTGGACTAATATTAAATTCCGCTCTAAAACCATATGGTTTTGTTCTAGATGGAGCTGGTGTGGCACGATGCTGCAGACGCTTCGGGCTCCACGAGTAGGCGAAAACGGGAAGCAGAGTCAGATGAATGAATGAAAGGCTTGTATTCAGATCATCTCTTAAAAAGTCGAAATATCCCCGCGGTGATGATAACGTGAGGTATTACTTCTTGATAATTTGCCCCCCAATTTTTGTCTTCTCCAAGTTCAACTTCCAATATTTAAATTAATTTATAGACAATTAATTTATAACTTGTTTTAATTATTTAAATTTGGTGTGCAGTTATTAAAAGATTTAAGTTTTTTTTATATGATTTATTAATGAATGTTAACAGACAGTGAAAAATATAAGTAAATGAATTAAGTATTTAAATAAATTTATTTAGTTTAAAACGTAAAGGAAGAAATATTTCTTAGGTGTCAGATATGGAATAATGAGTTGGAGATAGTTTCGGCAAAACCATACTAAAATACCAAACTCGGTGTTAATAGTTTTACCACATTTGGCTCAATGACTTGGAAATTTAGCATTTTTAAATTTGATAGTCATGGGGTTGATTTCTCTGTGTGTGTGTATTTTTTTTTTTTTAAATTTTGTTACAATTCCAGCACTATGAAGATGTACAGCCTCTTTGCAAACCCGAAAATTCGCTGAATTCGAAAGTACGCAAAGATTTATATATGGTGGAGTTTAAGCAATGATTATGGGCGTTAACAAAGAGTTCGACAACCGGCGATGCTCAACAGGTATTGGAAAATCGTTTAAGTTAATTGATTCTGAGAAATTTGAATAATAATGACATTAATACATATTATAGTCACTGATTGATTGTGTGCACGAACGATGTCATTAGTAAAAGAGGAAAGTTTGAAGAAGTACTATTATTGTACTTGGTGAAATTTGGACTATATAAAAAAAATATCCTTTGTAGGTGGAGGTCTCGTGCATATAGAGTAGTACATTTTATTTCTTTTCTGTTCTGAAGTATGACAGAATGGCATAATAATAATTTTTTAATTTCGTATATTTTTGTTTTTAGGGGTATTGAGTGTTGCTCAATTCTCCTATTTTATCTAAATATCATTTTTGTCTGGAAATATATTTTGCTTATTTCATAAAGTGAGGGTGGGCTGCATATTCATACTGTACTTCATACTGTAAAAGAAAAATTCGAGACTCTTGTATTGGTTCAGGCACTATTTAAAGGAAATTCAATGTAAAAAATATATCCAAGAACAAAAAATAATTCCATTAGTTCAAACTATCAATGCATCTCTACAGAAACACAGAAATGATGCCTGCTAAAAACCATAATAAATATAAAGAAAAATATTTTTGTATATTAAATATGCACATATATATTGTAATTCTAAGAATTTATAATTTTAATATAATGATATATGTAATATTTAGAATTTTTGGGACTTAATTTAATTATACCTTTTCGTGGTGTTTTTGTTTATTCAATGTGATTCAATTAATTGAGTATTAATTATGAAGATTCTGTTGTAATTAATATCAAGAGTTAAAATGAAACCATCAATACGAGTGTGAGAAAATGAGTGTGGAGTGAAATAGTATACATAGACGCATATTCATCTATTTTCGATTAAATATATTTTAACTAAATAGTAAGAAAATGCCTAGAGGTGTAGGTTTGGTTAAAATCGGTTTGTTTTTAACTGGCGGTTACAAAAATCGGTCAACCACTAATCGAAATCGAATCGGTGGAGAACTGGTTCTGGTTTCGATTCACGGTTTGTAATCATCGGTTAGCTGAATTTTTTTTACGTTGATCTCGACCGTTGAATTGTTTTTTTTTTTTTTGAAACAAGAACCGGCGGTTTTTAACCATAAACTGGTGGATTTTTATAACCGGCGATTCACAGTTTAAGATTTTTCAGAACCGAAATCAAACCGTTGAAAATCAATTCATGGTGGGTCAATAATTAACTGAAACCGCATCAACATATCTAAAAATGCCCATCAACAATTGGTTTGCTCTTAGGTTGACTCGCTACTAAAACCGGGGTTTAAGTTCTTTAGCATGATAATGCATACTCATTATACAAACCACAGCAAATTCAAAGTTTATTACATAAATTGGTATGGATACGTCAATGCATCTATTAAATGTAGGAGTACGTTATAGCATGATTTTAACATACTCCCTTCATCCCAAAAAGATAATTCAGTATTCTATTTTCGTCCGTCCCATAAAGATAGTCCGGTTACTATATTTAACATATCAATAATTTTTCATTTCCACATATACCCTTAATTAATATTCTTGAAATACTAGTTTTCAACATGGTAAATTGAAAACTGATAATTACAATGTAAAATCTTACAATTCCAATAACAAATATACTAATTCCAACACTGATTTCTATAATAATTAATTGACATTAATAAATTCAAGAAGGGTATAATTAAAAAACATCAACTAAATTAATAACTTAACTATATAAACTACTCATTTCTTAATTTGTGTGAAATCAACCGCAGGACTATCATTTTGGGACAGAGGAGGTATTATAATTTGTTTTTAGGTGCTCCCAAAATATCTTAATGTGAAATATTAATTTCAAAGTTTTGTGACTCTTGGGGATGGAATACGGTTTTGATTCCCAACACAAATGTAATTAAGGTTTTCAACTAAGAGTTGATCCACAATAAGTTGGTCATTTGGAGACCATTGAAACACATAATGTGATTTATTTTCTCAATTAGGGCTCCAAAAATGAGTAAAAAAGAAAAAGGCTAGAGTAGTATTACAGATAGGGAGCAAATCTGATAGTTGTACCGTAATGCATGGGACAGGGTACCATAATATATCTTTGACTGTGTGCTTTTCACACTCGAGATTCACTTTTACTGTTTCTGGTAACCCCTCAATTTCACCCTGCAAAGAGAAAGAAATAAAAAATTAACCTCGTATCGTATCATCATCATCAGCGTTATCATTATTATTCTTATTCCCTGCGCCGCGGTTCACGTCTTACAGTGGGACACGTACCCCACGGAATGCGCATAGCAACCTACTCTGCGTGGGTGTGCAGTAAAATCCAGCTGACGTGGCAGTCGAAAGGGCTATTGTAAATCGACACGTCAATGGGGTCAGTCCCACTCGATTGCAACGGAACAGTGCTTACGTGTCAACTCAACAGGGCCGTCTCGTATTACCGGATGACTTGGCAATCTTTGTTGAAATGGGATTTGGTCACATAATCCGGATACATGTTTTGTAGCGATATATATATATATATATATATATTATTTTTTTTTGCCTTTTTTTTAAAATAAAAATTGAGGAGGAGATACTAATATACATTAGTCTAATTTATAACCAGTTGAGTTTTGTGTGGTTATGTTTTTATAGTTCGTTTAAGTTTCTATTATTATAAATAAAACTGAAAGTTAATTAATTTTAATTTGAAAATCAAATAAGATACTAATATAAATTGGTCTAATTTATAACCAATATTTAAGTTGTGAGCGGTTATGCTTAATACCTTCGTATCAAGTTTCTAGTATTAAGAAAAATAAAAATTGAAAGTTTATTATTTGATGTGAATATTGAACCATGTTAATGAAATTAGATTTAAAGTGAATTTCAAAAATGTTTGGTTGGGTGATTTATTAATAAGAAAAGTGAAATTATTAATATTGTTGTAAACAATGAGCACTTATTGAAAATAATAAAAACCAAATTAAACAATAGAATTTGATAAATAACACCGTGAATTAATTAAAAAAAAGTAAGAAAAGTGATAATAAGAATTTTCATATAAATTCACCAGACTTACAAAAGTAAACAAATGTAAATCAATACCAAAAATTACAAAATACTATTGTTGGAAAAATCTCAAACTAATAACATTGATTCAAATTGATCACTAATTTTCATAAAAACCAACTAAACAAGTTGCATCTCAAAGACAACTATTAAGAAGAGAAAATCTCGCATATTTAAGATACCTTTGCCGAGGGTTCTTAATACTGATTGATATTTCGACTACTAAATATTCATTTGTTTTAAAATTTAAAAATTTAATACTTAATTCACAAATCTTTATACCTAATCACTAACACATATTATCATAACACTGTATATAATTTAATACTACTAAATATAATAATATAGTATAACATCATTAACTTTTTAGACATGTTTTGACATCATGTGGAATATAATAATATATTAGCATCCGTTTTTCATACATAATTTGACATCTACATAAAAAAAAAGATTCGAGATCTTATAATAAACAAGAACTCACTTTTCACGAAATTTGAATACTCCAAAGTTTTGAATACCAAATTTAGAATTTTAATGAATGTTAATCCACACAGGATCTCTGAGGAGGTGTTTGGACTAGGAGCCTCAGTACTCGAATTGGGATTCCGAATCTCAATTCACGTCGTTTTACGACTCAAGTTTTCAATACACAACCAACAATTTATTACACCAGCCCTACACTTATCTTTTTTATCTATCATCGTTACATTTTAATAATTAAATACTACTCCCTCCGTTTCTTAATAAGTGACATTCTACTTCCTTAATCTTTTTTTCTTATTAAATGTCGTTTAAGATATTTATCACCTTTTGTTGTCTATTTTATCTCTATCACAATTCTAATAAATCTTTTATTTTTTAACTTATCAATAATATTTTGTGAAAGATAAGTATTAAAAAAACACGTAAGTATGAGTAGGGGATATAGATAAACAAGAGTTTTTTTAATTTAAAAATAATTATAAATATTTAAGAGATTGATTACTTGAGGCAACTAGTCAAATTACACAATTTTTAATTCTCTCATTTCAAGCCAAAACATCATTTATTAATAACTCGGGGGAGTACTAATACAATAGAATACAATACAATTCAATTTTCATACATGATTTGATATTAAATATAATATAATAATATATCATCTTTCACTTTTCAAATATGATTTGATATCAACAGTAAAACATAAAATATTATAAATTAAAAAAAATAAATTTTTTTACTATTAACAAAACTTACAAATACTCAAAAAGTAGGATAGTAAAATTCAAAATTCACAGACCCTGAATAACACAAGCTCTGTAGAATTATGGTGGGCACTCATAACTCATAAGTCACGACTCCAATAAAATGAGACAAAATAATTAAATTATGAAAACAAATAAAAAGACGGTTTCCTCATTTCTGGTGAGGTTAAATTTTTTAACTCAAGTATATAGCAATATATTTGTAACATTGTTCATAACGAGCCCATTAGATAAATAAAATTTGAAAATAGTGATATATCGAGTAATTAATTTCAGAATTTGTCGTATTGAAATAAAATAAAACAGACATAAATGGTAAAATCAGATTTAGCATGATAGGTAGGTGGACTGAGAAACATTTGCATTATCCCAAAAAAAAAAAAAAAAAAAAAAAGCCCAACACACCCAAAAGCTCTTAGCTTAACCTAAAAATTGAGTTCTGATTTGGCCCTTCTACATTCCTATCATTAATTTTGAGACAAACGTCTTGTCATTTTGTGCCACAGTTAAAAAGTATGCAACACAAGAGTAATGTTAAACAGGATGTTTATAAATTATTGACACGAAAACAATTGTGTTTTTTTTTACTGTATATTGACATGGCATACAAAATTGAACATGTAGAATTTGAAGGTATATAGTTTAAAAAATAAGTATCAATTTATGATATTGTTATCAATGTTAACCAATACTGAATATCAACATCAATCAGAGTTAATCAAAAATAATACAGCGGAAATAAAACTTAAAAACACAGCAAATTAAATTAAATTCACAAGTAAAAGTACTTGTAAACTTGGGTGTACAAACCCGAAAACTATATTACTTTATTGTTCACGATCAATACAAAAATATGAAATAATATATGAACACTAAAATATCAAAAACTTGATACTAAATACTTGTCGTCGTGATAAAAAGATCTTCCCCATTGGTTACGCAACTTCGAAAAACTTGTTAATTTCGAACAATGGCTTTAAGTAGTCTTCACGTCCTTTCCTTACTGTGCGTCTTGCGTTGCGTCTTCTTCAAAATCCGTGAGTCTCCGTGCGTAAAAAGTTGTCCCAAGTTTTAGTATTCTCTTATTTTAAATAGACAATACTAGAATTATAAACTTGGTAAACAAGTAAAACAAATCCTAAACATAATCTAGGAAACAAAATATAAAGTCTTGTACATCAACTAGGAAACAAATAAAGTTATAAATCTAGTTCCCTAATTTATTTTGTGCCCAATAAAGACAAATAACAAAATAGGAATTATTGCCAAGAATAAATTTCTCAACAATCTTCCCCTTTTACCTTTGTGGACAAAACACTTCGACGCAAAAACAAAAGCTACTAACTCCCCCTAAATAAAATTTCCAATGTTATTAACACAGACAACCAACATTAAAAATTAACATTGTTCATTTCAACTTATCAAAACAAAACACAAGGAACTTATTGACTTCGAACCCTCTTCGAACGACGAGGGGATGTCGAAGTTTCTTCACCTCGATCCTTTCGCTTCTGCAACTGCTTCCTCTTCATCTTCTTCAAGGTCTTATTGCAAGAGCGAATCCTCTTCCTACGTTTCTCTCGCGCAAGACTCGCCAAGACCTCGGCAACAATAGCATCCTCATCAGCATCATCCATATCCGCGTCATCCTTATCTGCGTCGCCAACATCTCCTCCTTTTTGACCAGAATGCAAAAGGGCCTCCATAATCGAACCACGAAGCGCCTTCAACTGGGTCATTTGCGTATCAATCCAAGCCACATGCGCCCGAAGAACCTGCGCAGAAATGGGGACCATGTTGGGACCAATATTGGGAACGTTGGACCCAACACCACTAACAACATTGGCCTGGAAAGGCGCCTGCCAAAGAAGATCAATAACCCGTGCACCTGTAACATGTTGGCCCCTCAGAGCAAACCAGTTAGCCTCCCCAGTAAGCACATCATCAGGAAGAAGCGTCAAACCCTAATTATCAAGCAGGCTGAAGATCAAAGAGGAAAAGCACAACGATGCGGCGGATCTTGTGGTTGCGAACTTCGTGACAATATCAAACACATGCTTCCCGAAGCTAAACTTGATTCCTCTCCCAAGATTATACGGAAATTGGGCCTAAGGATGCGTAGCACAAGTCGTGTTCTTGGAGGGAACCCAATTGCAAATGGCAATCTTGTGCAATATAGAGTAAAGAGAAGAAAGTCGGGTGCTCGACAACTGTTCAAACCACGCATGCACCATACCGCCAGACAAGAACGAAATAATCTCATTCATATCATCCACAGTAGAATCACCCGATACGGTTCAGTCCCAAACAACTCATCAATCAAATCAGGGGTAAAACTAAACACTTTGCCCACGACATCAAAGTTGCATAAAACTCAATGATAATATCCTGGACAAATGGCATGGCAGTAGAGACTGTGGAATACATACCTTTTATGCTGAAAATAGGCAATTAAGTTCTGCTTCTCAAACAACTCAACTGGGACTCCGCGCTCAGCAATCATATGCTGGGTTGGGTACTCAGAAAACAACTCCTTGGCTTCAACAGTCAAGAACTTATCGGAGTATGGCACCATGTCCTCAAGTTCAACGGCCCGAGAGGGATAGACACCAGAGGAGTCCGAGGGAATAGAGGTGTCCGAGGGAGCCGACGTGGGAGCATGGGAAGCAATATCATCAGAGGCAGAGTTGGAGGACGAAACAGATGGGGAATGATGTGATGTTGGTATGGGGGAACCAGGATGAGGAGCAACATTTTTTCTCCTTAGCAACCTTCTTTTTCTTCTTATCCTTCTTGTAGGCAGAAAGAATATCACGAAGAGGCACATCAAAGGATGAGTCCGGGGAGTACTCAAACAGGTCAGGATCAAACTCGGGTTGATCACTTCGAACTGGAGACGGAGGAGGAACAACAGTAGACGGTCTGGATGAACTAGTGACATCTCCTGAGAAAAAATCTAAAATAGTATACGGAGGGGATGAATATTCAGTTTCAGTGGAACCTCAGAAACCTTGACGGCCGCCGATGCAGATTTCTTGTCGGCCATCTTCACAGTCTGCTTCCGGCGAGGTGTCTACTTCGCAGTTAGACTTGGAGCCAAAACAAATGGAGGCACCGACCCTTCCACCAGAGCAGTAGAGACATAATCATCGTCGTCAGAATCCGACATCACCGTGACATCCTCCGCGAGGTTCATGTGCTCAATTGGCATATTGCGGCGCAGCCCTGCTTGGCTCTTCGGTACTGCGGGCGGCACAATGCCGGGAGGTATGTTCCGCAACCACCGGAATCTTTTCAAGGTAGGGTTCCCCACTCATCCAAACGTCTCAGCAACAAATGCCAAATTTGGGGGATTATCAACATCTATCTCGTTGTCACACTGTCCTGGGAACACCTGCGCATCAGGGGTGGCGTCAATCAGCGGTGGAGCTGGAACAACGTCGTGAGATTCGTGTGGTGGCAAGGGCGGTGGTGATGTTGGGATAGAAAAAGAACCACCACCGACTTCGGCGCGAATGTCCAGGCCTCCAATTTTCGCATAGGGTGTAGGAACCTATTCGTCGGAGCGACAGAACTCTGTCGGCAACTCAGGGATAGAAGAGGGCGAGGACGAGTTCGACATCCTGCAAATTTCTCAAAGGAAAGAACACAAGAGCAACAAAATTGAAATAGATTGAGAATATTTGTGAGAGATGGAGAGTTTAATCGCAGAAGTGTAATTGGGAAGTGATCAAACGGTAAAAAAATATCCAGTATTTAAGCTTTAAAAAAATGACCGTTGCCAAGGAGAGAGAAGACAATAAAATAAAAAGAAAAAAGCCTTAATTTTACCTTCCAGCAAATTTTGGGACCTAAACATGATTTTATTTCCTTTTTAAAGAAACACCCCCATCCCCACCCACACCCTTAACGTAGGATACTTGATCACACCCACTACAACCATTATCTACTTTTTTTATTTTTTTTTGGAAAAAATTGTACAATTCTTATTACAAAATCGGCCGAAGTAGAGAGCTGGATTGATTGAACCATCAGCCCAGTAGTATCTATCTTGTGCAATATAAACTTCACTCTCCAAATAAGCTCGTTATTACCTGTCCAGCCGTCCGAGTATAACTCCACCGAAATACTTAGTTAGCTAGATTCAAAATACAATCAAGAGAATTCAAGATAGACAAAAACACAAGTAACAGTTCGCACAACAAGTAGACATCTTCCCAAAGTATGAATGTCCTATTGGATGCCTAAAATTTATGACCTAAGAAGGTTAAAATATTCTTATTATGGTTTTAGTGACTTCGATCAGTGTTACTTTTTATTACTGACATAATTATTAACCAACTTTGCCTTAGGCGAAGTCAATGAAAACTTACCCCTTAACCCAAGTTAATGACTACATCATAATCACTCAAGAAGGTGAAATTTAAAGTTTGGATCAATTTGTATCCAAATTTTCTTCATCTTTTTAGGGATTTGAAGAGAAATAATATTTCAGCAATTGCTGTTAACACCTCTTATTTTTGGACCTGGGAGAAAAATCAGTTTCTGCAGGCAAGCTCCACAATCACCTAATTGAAGAGGTTAGTCTTTTTGTCATCACTTTTATTACAACACATGACCTTATCACACTGTCAACCAAACTTAATGTATTTGGATTATGAATGAAAAGAAAAATAAAAATGCATGCAAAAGTATACAGATGTTGTGACTGATGTTGATATGGTGTGTCACAACATCACAAACCAACATTGGATCAGACAATGCAACCGAGATCTCTTCTCAAACGAGAGAAGGTCTCGAAATCTAATGCCTTTGTGAAGATGTCAGCAAGCTGATTGTCTGTTCCTATATGCTCAAGGCTAACAATCTTCCTCTCAACTAAGTCTCGAATAAAGTGGTACCTTATGTCAATGTGTTTGATTCAAGAATACTGGACTGGATTTTTCGAGATGTCAATAGCAGTGGAATTGTCGCAAAGCAC
This sequence comes from Phtheirospermum japonicum, assembly GCA_014905375.1. Classification (NCBI taxonomy): domain Eukaryota; kingdom Viridiplantae; phylum Streptophyta; class Magnoliopsida; order Lamiales; family Orobanchaceae; genus Phtheirospermum; species Phtheirospermum japonicum. The sequence continues at coordinate 1,028,850 of BMAC01000036.1, forward strand.
AGTCAAAATACTACTGTGCAGACCATAGTCTTCTATCATTTGGTTCATCCACAACAATTGTGTACAAGCACACTCAGCTGCAATATACTCGGCTTCAGCTGTAGAAAGAAAAATATAATCTTGTTTTTGGCTATACCAAGAGATTAGATTATTTCCCAAGAAAAAACAGCCCCTAGTAGTACTCTTCCTATCTACCACATACCCAGCCCAATCCGAATTAGTATACCTTACCAGTTCAGTACCAGTGTCCTTAGTGTACCACACACCTAATTCTGTTGTACCAGCAATGTACCTTATGATTCTTTTAACGACATTTAAGTGTGAATCTTTTGGATTAGACTGATATCTAGCACACAAACACACAATATACATAATATCAGGTCTACTTGATGTCAAATATAACAGAATCCATATCATGCTTCTGTACATGGTGTTATCAACACCCTTACCAACATCGTCTCTCGTCAGTTTAACAGTTTTTCCCAGTGGAGTTTTCTTATGCGTTTCATTTTCTAACCCAAACTTTTTAACTAAGTTCTTAGCATATTTGATCTGAGAAAGGAAAATACCATCATCAAGCTGTTTGATTTGAAGATCGAGAAAGTACGAGAGATTACCTTCCATGCTCATCTCAAATGTGTCGGACATTCGAGTGATAAATTTCTTGACCATCTGCTCGTTAGTGGATCCAAAAATAATATCATCTACATAAACCAGGACGATTAAGATGTGCTTATTGGATTTAAGAAGGAACAAAGTTTTGTTAACTTTCCCTCATCCAAAGTTCAAATAGAGCAAATGTTGAGTCAACCTTTCATACCAAGCTCTAGGAGCTTGTTTTAAACCGTATAAAACTTTTTTCAGTTTTAAAATAAAGTTTAGTTTTTGGGGATTTACAAATCCTTTTGATTGCTCAACATAAACTTCTTCACTTAAGACACCGTTTAAAAACGCACTCTTTATGTCCATTTGATGCAATGATATCTTCATATAACAAGCAACATCAAGTAAAAGTCTTACCGGCTCAATGCGGGCAACCGAGGCAAATGTCTCATCAAAGTCAATTCCTTCAATTTGTGTGTACCCTTGTGCAACCAAACGAGCTTTGTTCCTCACAATGTTGCCTGCCTCATCGGTTTTGTTCTTGAAGATCCACTTTGTTCCAGTCACGTGCGAATTTCTGGTCGGGGAACTAAATTCCAAACATCATTTTTGGCAAATTGGTTCAGCTCTTCTTGCATTGCCTTTATCCAGAACTCATCCTTGAGTGCATCCTCCACACGCTTGGGCCCTGTTTTACAAAGGTATAAAGATTCACGAATCTTAGAACAATTAGTAGACAGACAGACGTACCTGACCATTTCCTTGAAATTTATCTGTCGCCTTCTTGTACTCCTTTCATCTAAGTCTCTGATCATTTGGGCCACGGGGTGGTTTCTCTGAACTCTGGATGGGATATACCTCTCATGAAGATCAATGGGGTCAGCTGGATCTTCTTCTTCTGATTCAAAATCTGATTCTGCGGCGGCTTGAGTTGATGTTGGTTCTGATGTTGTGTTCCCAGAACCAACATTGGTACCCACATCACTCAATTCCCTGGTTTCAGTACCTGCATCTCTATTCTCAATACCTGCACTATCATCTACAGGAAGAGTAACATTATCTTGATGACTTTGATCATACACCAGATCATTATCCTCGATAGGCTTAACTCCACTTGTCAGATCATCGAACTTGACATTGACTGACTCAAACATGCTACGTGTTCTAAGATTAAACAACCTATATGCATGACTATTTTGGAAATAACCCATAAAAATGCACTTGTCCCTTTTTGAATCCAATTTTGTTAGATGATTTCTATCATTCAACACATAGCAAATACATCCAAAAATATGAGAATAGCTCAAGTTCGGATTCTTTCCCAACAGTAACTCATAGGGTGTGGCACATGATCCTGGTCTAAAATAAATCCTATTTTTTATATGGCATGCAGTATTCATAGCTTCAGCCCAAAAATGTTTTGCAATGCCATTAGAAATGAGCATAGTTCTAGTCATCTCAGCTAGAGATCTATTTTTTTCGTTCAGCTATGTCATTTTGCTGGGGAGTGATTGGTGAAGAAAACTCATGACTTATGCCTTCCGAAGTGCAGTATTTTGAAAAAGATGCATTTTCAAACTCTTTTCCGTGATCAGTTCTAATCCTACCAATGTTCACATCAAATCTTACACACAGCCTCTTTGCAAGTTTTCTGAAAGTTTCATATTTTTCTTTTAAGAATTCTACCCAAGTGAAATGTGAAAAATCATCAACAATGACTAATACATACCTTTTGCCACTCAGGCTTTCGACTTCAAGTGGTCTCATAAGGTCCATATGAAGGAATTCGAAGAAAGATGAAGTAGTGAGACTTTGTTGTACTGGATGTGGCACCCTGATCTGCTTTCATTTCTGGCATGCCTCGCACACAGGAATGATCTTGGTGTTGAGCTTAGGCAGCCCATTCACAGCTTATTCTTTGGCCAACCTGTCCATCATCTTGTAGTTGACATGCCCAAACTTTTGATGTCATACCTCAGCATCACTTAATTGAGACAATTTGCAAAAGGCATCACTTTGGATTTGGTAGCAGTTATCTGAAGTCCTTTGATCAGTGAGAATACACGGTCCATTCTCCTCATAGACTTCACACTTTTCACGGTTGAATTTTACACTAAAACCTCCGTCGCACAGTTGACTTATGCTTATCAAATTTGCAGTAAGTCCTTCTACCAGCAACACATTTTCCAGGGTTACAACGCCGGGAACATGAAGAGTTCCTTGACCAACTATTTGGCCATTTGCGCCTCCACTATACTTTATCTTTCCACCTTGAAATCTGACAATGTTGAAAAGTAGTTCCTTTGACCCAGTCATATGCTTCGAGCATCCACTATCGAAATACCAGGCTCCAGGGACGTGGGATTTCAGGGAGGTATGGATCATATTGCACTTGATGTTATTTTTCTTGACCCACACTTGTTTGAACCTGGTGTTGGTATTGATGTTGGTAACATGGGAACCAACATGGGATTTAGCTGCCACCCTTGTTCTCTGAAAGTGTCTTCTCTCGCCAATAATCTTCCAGCAGAATAGTCGAATATGACCTGGCTCACCATAATGATAGCACACGACTGTCTCCTTCTCTTCTTGTGCCGTTTGGTCGAATTTTGTTCTTGGCTTGAGGATTGTGATGGCTGATTCGGTTTATATCAAATTTCATGCTTTGAGGATTCTGGGAAACTCATCTCCAAAACTTCGTCGAGCTTTGCCTTCCCCTTGTTCAGATTTGTGATGGTTCCTTGAACCCTCTTCAGCTCGGTTTTCACCTTTTCCAACTCAACATACTTCTTGGTGAGCGACGATTCTAATCGGACAATTATGTCACGTTGATCACTCTTTTCCTTAGTTAATTTTTCCACCTCTTTTCATGAGATCTTTGACCTTGAGTACCTGTTTTCCCCAACTGACAAACAGTTGTTTATGCTCAACACTCAACTGCTCGTACTCTTCTAGATAATCAATAGTATCTGCATTCAGGCACACGATGTTGATTTCGAGATTACCAACATGGACATCGTCGTCCCACACAACATTAGTAAACAGGTTCAGGAAAGTCGGAATCGTTGACATTCTCAGTGAAATCTGTGGCAACCATGCTCTTTTTCCTGAGAGTGTTAGCACACTCATTCCTGTAGTGTCCCCAGCCCTTACATTCATGGCATTGTACCTCACTGAGTGGTTTCGGGGAGCTGGATGCATTGGATATTGATGGTGAGGATTGAGATCTGGGAAGAGTGCGTCCAGTGAACTTTGGTGCAGACACCGGTGGTTTAGTCTTTGAGTTTGATCCTCCAAAGTTGTTCTTCTTCTTAAGAAAACTATTAAAGAGTTGGGTCACAAAGGATAATTCGTCTTCCTCAAGAGTAGTGGATTCCATTTTTTTCAGAATCGCATTCATGTCAAATTCCTCATCGTCTTCATCGTTGTCAAAGCTAGCATCGAAAGAGAGAGCAACATTCTTCTCTTTTGAGTTGGAACCGAGGTGTTCCATCTCATATTGCTTGAGAGAGACGACTAAGGTATTAAACTCGATGTCATCAACATCTTTGGATTCTCTATGGCAACTACTTTGACGGTGAGTTTCTTTGTGATGGATCTCAGTAGTTTTCCCACAAGACGCGAGTTCGTTATTGATTCTCCAAGCTCTCTACACTCGTTTGTAACATCTGATAGTCTCATGGCGTAGTCCAAGATAGACTCTTTTTCGTCCATCCTCATTGACTCAAAGGTGGACATCAACATTCTGAGCCTTGATCTCTTTACGCTCTGGGTCCCTTTACACACCCTTTGGAGTGCATCCCATGCATCCTTTGCTGAGAGGCAATTCTTGATGACTCTGTAGTAACTTGCATCTACATATCCACACAAGGTGCTGGTGCATTTGGAATTTCAGTTTGCAGCATCTATTTCATCAGCAGTCCAATTTTCCTCTTTCTTGTCGAAGGTATCGCCTTCACCATCAGTGACACGTGGCTTTTCCCATCCGATTAGAACGGTTTTCCATGCACGTTCGTCGATACTCTTTAAGTGTCATCGCATCCTCTGTTTCCAGAGGGAATAGTTATCCCCATTGAGGATTGGAGGCTTTGGGTTGCCTTGAGCATCAATAGCACCTAAAAATAAGGATCAGTATTTAAAAGATTAAGTAACCGTTGTAGATGCCAATTGTAGAAATTGAAGGTTTATGGTTTTAAAAATAAGTATCAGTTTATGATGTTATCAATGTTAACCAACACTGAATACCAACATCAACCAGAGTTAATCGAAAATTATGCAGCGGAAATAAAACTTAAAAACAAGCAAATTAAATTCAGTTCACAAGTAAAAGTACTTGTGAACATTGGTGTACAAACCCAAAAACTATATTATTTTATTGTTCACGATCAATACAAAAATATGAATTAATATATGAAAACTAAAATATCAAAAACTTGATATTAAATACTTGTCGCCGTGATAAAAAGATATTCTCCGTTGGTTACGCAACTTCGAAAAACTTGTTAAACTCGAACAATGGCTCCAAATAGTCTTCACGTCCGTTCCTTGCTGTGCGTCTTGCGTTGCGTCTTCTTCAAAATCCGTGCGTCTCCGTGCGTAAAAAGTTGTCCCAAACTTTAGAATTCTCTTGTCTTAAATAGACAATACTAGAATTCTAAACTTGGTAAACAAGTAAAACAAATACTAAACATAATTTAGGAAACTAAATAAAATCTTGTATATCAACTAGAAAACAAATAAAGTTCTAAATCTAATTTCCCAATTTATTTTCTACCCAAGAAAGACAGATAACAAAATAAAAATAATTATCAAGAATAAATTTCTCTACATCAAATTTATTGAAAATGAAAAAAGAAAGAACCATCAGGTGGTGCTGTATAATACATTATTTTGATAGTTAGGATTTCAAATTTAAATTTCCACGAATATATGCACTATTAAATCGAGCCTGTTGTATTATTTATCGTGGTTTATCTAGTTAGTCCCATTTGTACGTTATCACGTCAAGTTTAATAACTTGTTATGAATACTAAAAACAATGATTATAATTGAGAGCAGTGTGATTTTTTAATACTTGGAGAATTTACTCAATAATTTACATAGTTAAATAAGAGAGCAAAACAGATTCCTAATTTACATTTTCACATAGAAATTAGTAGAATTTAGAGCCCTTGTATATCAAAAAAGAAAAAGAAAAATGGTCAAAGACATGAAGCAAAATTCCTGATTCTCAATAATGGTCAAAGTCCAGGTCCTTACTCTCCTTAGAATGTCATAATCCTTTTCCCTAAATTCCGGATGGCCTTATATATTTAAACAAAAGTGTGTGCAATTTTTTTGGAGATTGTGCAAAATTCCAATCTCACACAGAGACCAGTTTCTCTTGTCAGTCTTTGAACCCCCTCTCTCTCTCTTTTTTCTTCAAGTAGGAAATTAAAAAGAGGCCCCCACACTTCATTTCAAGGTCTTGCTCATAATTTTAATTAATTTAGAAAAATGTAATTTTGCAATTATTCTATTGAGTTTAATTTACATGGAAGGTTAAGCCAAGTGGGACACATGTTTTAAACTGGTTCTTGACTGAGAAAACAGATCATCCTTATTTTCAGGTCTGAAAAGTTATATTGGAATTCCTCCCCACAAAGGAAACAAATCTTTTGTGCCAAAATTGTGAGAATCAATGGTTTTACCCACAAGAATCATTCCCTGTTTTTTCTTCCCTCCTTCCTTGTCATGTTTTTTTCTCAATTTATAACCAATATATTATACTTGAAAATATATTGAAAATATACACATTATAGTACATAACTCAATATATCGTAATATCAGATTAAATTTATTAATCTAGTTTGATACAGGTATTTGTTATTAAAAAATATTATTAATGAGTCACACTCTTGTCAAACCGCATTGACGAATCATATATCAGACTAGAACTTCATAATATGATTTGACAAGTCATGACCTATCAGTCTGATTTGATATAAATATTTGCCGATATTAATCGATTATGGATGTCATATTCAAATTTATATGTTTACTTAATTTTGAACACAAATTTTAGAATGATAACTAATGAGGATTACATATTTTTGTAAAATATTGAGCTCATATACATCTCGAATTAAGTTTCAAATCTTGATTAACTAGTCATTCAATCAAAAAAAAAAAAAGAAACCCTAGAGAGGGAAAAGAACGAACAAACAAACAAAAAACGAGATTATACACATATATTAAACAAAATCTTGTCTAAACAAACAAAGATGAACATGGCATCCATCATCCTTGTAATCTTTATGATCCATTAAACTCTAGAAAATATTTAGTGGAGGAGTCAAGGATCATAGATTTTGTCCATGTCGTACTAAAAAAGGATAGAAACTCATTTAACAAAATACCCCTATTATTATATTAATCAAACACTAGATCATGCAATATCTCGTCATTTAATTTTTTAAAATTGATTTATAATACCTCTTTTTATTTTTAATTAGTTTTGATTTAATTTAATTATGAGGCTGAAAAGGACCATGCATTTGAGAGAGACAACTGGGAAGCATCATGGAATTTTGAAATGCTAAAGACAGAAAGGGGTTGACCCCTTTCATTTATAAACTATGGTTTTTATGTTGTTCCCAATGCCATTTAGGCATGTGAGACCTTAATACAATTTTCACTAAAAAGGTTTAAAGTTCCCTATTTACTCTCACAAATGGTAATTAAAAAGTTTATATTGATTTCCATTAAGTGGCCCACTATTTTTATTTTCATCTCTCAAGCGTTTGATTGCCCTTTTGACTATATATAGCCTTTTTCAAGACACTTTTAGATCACATGAAACCGCTCCATGATTTCATTAATTTATTGCGTATATTTGTTTTTTTCTACAAAAATTCTTAAAATGCTTGATGTGTGTAAGTATGACGAAACAATTTAGTCTTTGCATAATTGCATGCATAAGTACTTATAAGATGAGAATAATAGAGCTAAGATACGTGTTTAATATTCAATCATGTTTGACGACAATAATGATGTATATTATTTGACAAAATTGTAGATTTAGTCATGTGACATTAAGGATGCAGCAAAATGGTCCCATAGGACAATATCCAAATAGTCTTATATATACCTATATAAACATATCCAGTTTAGTTATGCAAAATGGTCCTATATTTATATAAGAATTTTGATTTTTGGTCCTAACTTCATATAATCTCAATCACTTGGTAATTACCGGTGAAATTAGAACCAAATTTAATATTCTTAAATAGTTACTTACATGAGTGAGGACTATCTTGCTAATTGTGTGTTTTGAAGGGCCAATATTGAGAACCCAATCCAAATTTTTTGATACATATCTACAATCATTAAAGTGTGTGTAATTAATCGGTATAGTTTGGAGATAAAAAGAAAATTATTTTGCCATTAATTTGTAGGTAACTGTAAAATTCAGTGACAAAATAATTTGACTACGTGGATCTTATCGGTAAATTGAAAATATTTTGTGGTGACTTGTATAACTTTACATGACTATTTTGCTAATTATGCCACCGCCTTAATATTATAGGACCAAATTAGCAATTTTTCTATAATATCTATCGCTTATACACCCCTGATATTATGTATTAAATACAGTATCTCGAAGATACACCCATAGATAATTCACCGAATGCAGCATATATTACATCATGAAATTCAATTAGCAGCAGATGTAATCTTATCATGTGTTTCAGACAATAAATTAATTAATTAAGATAAGAAACATAATGTTTGAGCAAGTACACCTTTTGTCAGCTAGTGTATACATACATACAGTATATATATTAGTATCATGGATATATTAATCTTTTTTGGTAATTGAAGATCCCTAACTGCCCCCTTTGAAAATCATGGAAAAAAGACAGAAATTTGCCTTATTATTTATGCATCCAACGCGGTTTAAACATGTGACATCAAGACATTATTCAACAAAAGTACACAAGAATTGTGCTTAGATTTCAAATGCTTGAGACTCTCAAGAAATATGCAGACAAATAATTGTGTTTGTGATTATCGTTTCGTGATTCTTAATTAAATGTTTTTTTTTTAATTTCCTTTCAAAAATCTATGTTTACATGACTGAACATTAAATTTTGACGAGTAAAAATTTCTAATTTGAAACAAAAGTATTTTTAAATATAAATTTAATACTTTGGCTGTTTTAATTAATACCTGACACTTATTAAAAGGAATCAAAGTCACTAAAAATTATTTGAAGCAAAATCACTAAAAATTCTAATATCACTATCAAGGAAAATTTTTAATACCTCTAGCCAAAATGTATATCAATATCAATTACTATAGTGGTTTAGTGTCTTGGGATTTTAAGCATCACATGGACACACACACTCGTGTGTGAATTATAATTCTTTTAAATATTATGTTTCAATTATTCCATTCAAGAACTTCTTGGGCATATAAGGATTTTTATGAGAAATCCTTTTCAAAGAGATGGAATGGAATATTCAAATCCTAGTCAATATCAAAAATCTGATACTCCAGAAAGGGGACAGTTTTTCTTTTCCTTTCTTTGTTATTTCCTGGTTGTCTAATCAATCATTCAAAATAAATTATTTATGAAAAATACTAGTCTCGTAATTATAAAAAAAATATTAAGTTGGTACTATTGATCTTGTAATTCACACTTTGTGCAATTCCAGTCTAGTTAGTTATAATTTGGTCACACGAGTATTGATTTTCCTGATCTTGGTCCTCTGGTGGGTGTTTTAATATTTTCCTTATTCCCAAAATACCCTTGATTTCAAAACACCCCAACCCCAACCCCTTGTAGGCACATCGCATGAGCTACTATATGTTTATTTCAAGGACCGTAATTGTCGAATCAGAAGATTGCATGACTAGAATTATAAATCCCTACAATTCACACTAACTTGAATTGTGCATTCCCAAAATTACCCCTGAATCCCGGGACCCCACGACCCCTAAAAAGTTACACAAAAGTCACACGACTGAAATTGCTGCTCACTCCGTCCCACAAAGATAGTCCAATATTCCATTTTCGTCCGTCCCACAGAGATAGTTCAGTTAACATATTTAACATATCATTAATTTTTCATTTCCACACATACCCTTAATCAATATTCTTGAAATAAGTTGAGAATTAATGATTACAATTCAAAATCTTACTATTCCAATAACAAATATACTAATTCCAACACTAATTTTTATAATTATTAATGATATTAATAAAATCAAGATGGGTATAATTGGAAAATATTAACTAAATTAATGATTTAACTATATAAATTACTCATTTCTTAATCCGTGTGAAACCAACCGTAGGACCATCATTTTGGGACGATGGGAGTATTTTGTATTGTCAAATCAATAAGATTACATTACTAAATCGCCAATCCCTACTAATCCCACAACTAAAATTGCAATTAAATGCTAATTAACAAAACCATAAACTAGTAACAAAAAAATTAAAAAAAAAAAAGAAAGTATTTTCATATTCCCTCTAGATCTCTCTCTCTCTCCCTCTCTCCACATTCCGCACTTCTCACTTTGCCTTTAAATAGACAGCCCTCTCAATTCACTCCTCTCCCACACACTCTCCCTTCCTTCCAACTCAAGACACACACACTCTGATCTGATCACTAAAAACCCAAACACAATAACAACAAAAATGTCATCGCCAGCACCCAAACCCCCTCACCACCACCACGACAACAACAGCAGCAACAACAACAAACCCTTCACTCTCTTCGAGCCCATCCTCACCGACACGGGCTTCACCCTCCTCCAGCGCAACACGGCCGCCGCCTCCCACCCCTCCGACCGCCGCGGCCGCAAGAAGCAAACCGCCGCCGAGCCCGGCCGCTTCCTCGGCGTGCGCCGCCGCCCCTGGGGCCGCTACGCCGCCGAGATCAGGGACCCCACCACCAAGGAGCCCCACTGGCTCGGCACCTTCGACACCGCCCAGGAGGCCGCCCTGGCCTACGACCGGGCCGCCCTCTCCATCAAGGGCACCCAGGCCCGAACCAATTTCATCTACTCCGACCAAAACCAATTTCCAATCGCTTTTCAACCCCTTTGAGCTCCAGAATTTTCTACCACCACCACCACCACACAAACCACCACTAAAACCCACCCTAAAAATAATCAGCCCGCTCCCAAAGCCCAACCGGTGAACGACGCGTGTCGTCCTCACGATTTATCTTCAACCAACAACAATAACAATAGTAGTAATAATGGCATGTTTAATAACTATCTCCCCACGGATGACACGAATTCCGGGTATTTGGACTGCATAGTTCCAAATGACTATCTTAACCCTTCGAGCTCAAAGAAAGGTGGTGATGAGAATCATGGTTTCAGTTTTTCATCGGAGAGTAATAATTATTATAATGATCAGGCATTTTATGAAAACAGTAATATTGATGCATGGGATAATATTAACACTCATGAACAAGTTGGATATGGGTTTTGGAAAATCATGATGATCAGCAGCAGTCTTGGGATTTGAGTAGCTGTGAGCTTTCAGCTATGTTTACATAACAGACCTTCATCAATGGTTGAGACTAAGGGAGAATGTGAGAATATTATTAATCCAAGTTTACCAAATGATGGATCCAGCTGCAAGTAATTGCTCATCGTGGTTTGGGGAATATCCACTTGACTTGGCTGGCCAATACTCTTTAATTTGAAATTTATCAAAATCAGGGATTAGTAGATATATATTATTGTTTTTGTTTTTATTTTGTTATTAAGTAAGTTCAACAGTGTACCTGCATGCATGGAGCTCTCTCTATATTTATTAATAGATATATTTTCTGCTTCTGTTGTTTTCTTCATCTTATTCTTTTTCCTTTTTTTTTTTTTGTTTGGGAATTTGTACTTTACATTAGTGTGTGTGTTTTAAAGGAAAAAAGACATGTAATGAACTGGCAGCTACTCTCAAACTATCAATCAATCAATATTATCTGTGTGATGTTTATGAGAATATAAAATTAATGTGTGTAGTTGTTGAGTTCAAGAACTACATGTGATTACTTCTTGACCTGATCCTAGGATTGCATTTTAGACAGGAATATCTAAATACAATCATCCATTATAGTACTATTGGACTAGGGTCAATGTCATGTCAAATCTTTTGATGCAGGGCTCATGGGGGTTCAAGGATGGTGCTATGTTTCATGATTGGCTTTCAGAATTTTGGCTTATTTCCAACTTGCTGAATCATGTCATTTGACATGATCAGCCTGAGATTGAAAAGTATACTTAAAGCTACTTAATGTACAACTAGTTAACTCTTTTGCCCACATGAAAAGAAAAAAAACATATATATTGCCTTTGTAACTAAATGATTCTTTAACCAACTTGAAACATGTGAAATTCTGATTAAAAATTAATTTGCAGTGAAAATAATAGCCCTTGGATCATCCAAAGATAACCCATTTTGAATGTAAATGAACAAATTCAACAACAATACTAGACAAATTCAAGATTGTGTCTAAACTCTTTCTTATGTATTTGGGACAATTTTTGAGAAAATAGTCGAAGAGAGCATTCAAAGCAATTCATATTTCACAACAAAATAACTCTACATATATCTTACATACAAAGGGTAGCATTAAATTGTTTTGAACTTATAATGAGTTTCAATTCACCATTGCCTCTCCACAACAAATCCCCAGACAAAAAAGGGGAAAGAGCAACTCCACCACATCCATTCCCTAGTCAAGATGGGATATGCTCTTTCCAAAAAGGGACAGTTAAATCCAGATAAGATCGAGAATGTCGAGACGTGTATCTTTCCCATTCCGGAAAAAGATAACAAATATATAAATAGACACAACAACCTTCAAAATTTCGAACACTTGGGCAATTTACCGTACCGGGGACTGGTTTCTGTTTCGAGGGGTATATACGACTTAATTCAAATAGGAAACGGTGGTTGTGATATTTACGAAGCTATTTCTGGAATTTGATTGGCAGAGACAATGTGAAGACTCAAAAATCCTTTCTATTTTCAGCTTGATGTGTGAACCTCACCTCCACGGCCTTTGCCACTGCCCCCACTTGAAGAGATAGAGCCCTGGCCCGACTGCTGAACGCTCGATTGAGGAACAGGCCCAGTTGAAAACATCATAGAAGACATTTGCGAAGAGAAGGCGTCCTTGCTGAACCCAGAAAGAAGCTCGGGCCTCAAATCTGACGACGAGGACGATGGAGCCAAGGTCGCATTTGTGGACCCCACTGGGTAAGGGGCGACCTGCATATCAGTCAGAGAAGATGCAGAAGGGCTGTAACTCAGAGTTCTCATCGGGTGATCGAATCTGCACGAGGGCCCGAATTTGCATACCCCGTTTTGTGCATAGCGAGAGCAAAGTGGTGCGCCCTGAAAAAACAGGGCATGAAATCTTTAAAAGCAAAAAAAAAAATGAAAAAAAATGAAAAGTATATTACTACATGATTTCAACTTAAAAGGAAAAAAGGGGGGGGGGGGGGGGGGGGGGGGTTATATTTCTTGAATACTGTATACTGTAGATAAATCATGCAATCTAAGAAGCCGAAAAAAAAAACAAAAAAGCGACACAAATTAAAAAGAGAACCGAATGCTCACCGGGCGTAATGGTAGGCCCATTGGACTAAGCACAAAATTGGTCTTTTGTGCACTCCATTCAGGTGGATGATGATATTTACACGTAGGTCCAAATTTACAATCTCCAGTCCTCAAATAATACTGACATTCTGGCAGACCAGGTCTTTCTGGATATACGTGCTCCTTTTGACTGCTACTTAATGGGCCAGCAGTAGAAGTAATGGAGACGTATGGTCCCGTATATGCAGTCGCCGAAGGAGACAACTGTGTTATCCCATAAATTGGGCTTGCACCGACTGCGGGCTGAGTACTTGGAGTTGCCACAGGACTAACAGGTGCCTGTATGATATACGTCCCAGAATATAGTTTTATTTTTTTTCCAAATAATAAATAAATAAATAAAAATACACGTACCGGATACGGAGTCCAACCAGGAACTGGAACAACTCCTGGTGGGAGGAGCATCGGGCCATAAGTTCCAGGAACGTACGAACCAGGAAGCATGGCGGGCCTGGCAATGGGCCAATTGCCCTGGATCACCCCATATTGTTGAGAAGGTTGAACAGAAGGGGAGGGGCCACCTGGATAAACTGCTGATGCGTGAACAGCAGCAGGAGCGGCCATAGGTCCAGCGCCAGGCGGGGCTGGCAACCCTGCTGGTTGTGGATGATGATATTTACAAGTGACACCAAACTTGCACTGCCCTGTCTTTACGTAATACGAACATTCTTTTTCTCCCTGCAACAGTGAAATGGAACCATGACTGATGCTGAAGAAAAAATTTATATATAAGAGCTGAGAATATATTTCAAAAGGTGCGGACCGGTCGCAAAGGGTATCCATAAATGTTGGGTGTCACCAGGGCTGAGGATCCAGTTCCATACTTTGGGTGGTGATACTTGCAGGAAGCACCAAATTTACACATTCCCGTCCGCATGAAGTACTGAAAATCCAATGCAAAGTGCATGATTTGAATTTAAAATAAAAAAATAAAATAAGGCGTAATTTTTACGAGAAAAGACTAATACAATTTAAATAAGACAGATTGACACTCAACCAATTTGATATTAGGAAGTTACAAAAATTGGGATGAAAATGAATCAGAAAAGATAGTCAACAAATGTAGCAGGAGTATAACAAATCTAAGAAGACTGCCATAAGATTCGTATAGCATGATAACATAAAGACGAAATATAAGAGAAAAGGAGTAACTTCACATCTTTTTATGTTCGAGATGTTCACCATGCTAATTAAAAAACAAGTGGACAATGCTAAGACCATGGTCAACAACATAGGATTTGGTTATTTTCAGAAGAGTAACAATTAAATTTTTTCCTCTGTTTTTTCTTTATGTACAGGTGACATGTTATACATATTGTAATTGAAAAAAATAGAAAACCATGAGTCAGTTAATGATATTCGAAGAAGATACATAAGGAAGACATCATACAATAACCACCCAAAGCACCATCGATCAATAAACAAACCTCAGTCACCCAAAAATAGACAGGAAACAGAGAAACTGCTTAAGGAGCACGATCTAGCAGATGTACTTTGCGAAATCAAGAATTTGACCCCATGGATCAAAGCTCAGTATCCTTGAAATAGAAAATTATAAGCGGATGAATTACTTAAAAACAATTTACCTGACAGACAGGTTGGCCAACGCGCTCTGGAAAGTCACCTCCACCAGCTCGTAACACTTCCCTTGCCTTAAATCATGTAAACACAGAGCCGTTTCGAGTTAATAAATGTTTACCAAGTCTAGATAATCATGACGAGGTTTTCCCGATTTATTGTACTTGTGTTTCACAAAAGACAATTATAAACTTCACTAAAACAACACATACTCCATTTTAACTAAAATTGCATCAAATCTATATGGAACCTACTAAATCTTTTCAATGCATGTACACCAGATAGATGCGATCATCTAAAATGTAAATATTTTTGACAGTTTATTAACTTTTCTCACACCAAAACCATGATAAACTCAACCAAAATAAGACTTGGTTTTTACCCAAAATATTGTCAAATCCAAAATGTAATTTTTCCCCAATTCATCTATTAAAAAAAAAAAAAAAAACTATAACCACCCACGCACCCAAGAAAGGTTCAATTTTGCCTAAATTAGAATCAAATCTACATAAAACCGCACAAGAGTTTCGATCTTTCACCGATGATCAAGCCGATCATGTATTAAAAACTAAAAAGTAGAAGAATTAAGAAATTTTACCATGCTACGGTCACGGGGATGATTGAACCGGCACCGATTGCCGTACCCACAGAATCCAGTCCTCAAGTAATAGATACAATCGGGCTCATCGGGCCTCTCGGGGTATGATTCAGGCCCGCTGCCGAGTCCCAATTGCCACATAGGCTCTGCATTCGCGCAAATCAAACGTGAAATGAATCAACATTACACAAGCTCATGCTCAATTCAGTGAAATTTTACCCAAATTAAAATGAAATTCAGATGTAATTCAAATGCAACTCGCCTTCAAGCCCGGTTTCCCCACCCGGCGCTGCCCATTCCTCTACCGGATCCACCGGAACCACCTCCATTGCCTGGGTCCCGCTGTACCTGTCCATATATTACACACACAAACTCTCTCTCTCTCTCTACAAATATATATATATCGTACAGTATAATATACAATACAAGTATATTTTACAAATATGAAAAGATATTTACAGCGGTATCGTATGGAGGTGTGATTACAGAGAAAACACACAGTGGTGTGTGTGATTTTGCAAGAGATGGAGAGAGGTGGTTTGATCGAGAGGGGGTTTGGTGGTTTTAGAGAGAGAGAGAGATTATTTCTACTTTGTAGTGCTTTTTCACACACACTGGGTTTTATATGTTTCACACTGAATGTGTGTGATTTTTGTGCACTTTTTATGCTGTCTTTTTTTATTTATTCTTTTCTTTATTTCGTCTTTTGTGGGCTTCGTTATTCTCTAATCTCTGGAGCTCCGCTTTTCTCAGTTTTTCTTTTTATATTTTTGTTTCTATTATTATTGTTGTTGTCGTTATTCTTATTCTTATTAATAATTATTTTTGTTTATTTATATTATTATTTTCGTTTGTTTTTGTTGTCCGTTTGGACAGTTTTATTACGCGCAAGCGCAAAGGCTTTTTAACTAACAGTAATCCCACGCCTGTTGTGATAATGGGGCGGTTTCGCGCATGAGATATTTCAAAAGACTAATATGCCCTTGCAGTTTTTGGTGCTGTAATGGAGCACGTGACAGGCACGCGCGAGATCCACCTGCCACCAAGCTAGCGTGTACAGAGGGAGTGCATATGGAATTGTCACAAGTATTCAATGGTTACTAGATGGAACCAATGAGTAAATTTAGAAAATTGAGCGGGTGACTGAATTATTATTTTCTTAAGATATTAAAAAAAAAATGCTCTTGAATATTTTGAGGAAAAGAGTTTGATTTTGATAATCTTATTTCACTTATTATGTCTTACTATTAAATTAACTCGTCAATCTTATTTTCACTTATTATTATTATGTCTTACTATTAAATTAGCTCGTCAAGCTTTGTATTTGGTATTTATGGTGATTTTATTATTTCAATAATGTCAGTAACTTTGTGAGCAATGTCTAACAATATAAATTGATTAAGAATCGTAAGATTTTATATATGTCAAACATTTTAAATTTGAATTTTTCGACAATAGTGAAATCAAGATTTATTTCGCACGAGCTGTGCATAATACTTAAATACTCCTTTTTATTTTAGACTCGAGCCCATTATTCGATATGAGCATGTTCTAAAAAGACAATGAGTACGTAAGAAAAGCAAATATTCGATCTCATAGTATTAGACCATTTTTAACCATGCTCATTTGTCAAACCGCTCGTCCACCCGCCCCGTTCCCTAACCCTAACTATAAAAAAAAAAAAAAAAAAACTATCCTAGCCTCCAGCCGCCGCCCCCATCTTCGTTTCTCTCTCGCATTCCACCGCCGGTGCCGTCGCCCGACAATTAAATTTATCAAAAATTATATCATTAAAATCGTCTCAACTCTCTCATTCTAAATCTGAAATCAGATTTACGATTTGATGTTCCGATCTTTGTAGATCTGTTTATGAATTGTTAACTTTGACCTAAGATCTACGACGATTTATCGGGCCAATTTCAGATCGGAAATTACCGTTCAACTCCTCGCGTTGCAATCTACGATTTTCTCAATTTATTTTCAAATCGGTGAGCACCGACGAAGGTAGGTTTTTTTCTTTCTCTTTTTTTCGTCTCGATTCTCTCTCTCTCTCTCTCTCTCTCTCTCTCTTTCAACAATTGTGATCTTGGGCGCATGTGTGTCGCCGGTGATGTGGTGTGTGCAGGTGTTGAGATGTTTATTAAATATATTTTGTATTAATGTGGCTTTTGAAAATAATTTTATCAATATGCATATGTTATATGCATATTTTGGATGGTGAGGTGTTGGAGTATCACAAAAAGTTGTTCAAGTGTCACAAAAAGTTGTTCAAGTGTCACAAAAGATAGTTAAAGTATCACATAATTCTTGATATTTGGTTTCTATAATTACGTATATATTTTTTAAAATAAATAATTCAGAGTATTACAAATGTAATTAAAAGTATTAGAAAAGGTATTAAAAGTATCACAAAACACACTTTTTTTTATCACAAAAGTAATATGAGTTTTTACAATATTTGATCAAGTATCACAAAATATATTAAAAGTATGAGAAAAGATATTAAACGTATCACATAACACACTTATTTTTGTATCACAAAGTAGTATGAGTTTTTACAATATCTGATCAAGTATCACAAAATATATTAAAAGTATCAGAAAAGATATTAAAAGTATCACAAAACACACTTATTTTTGTATCACATAAATAGTATGAATTTTTACAATATCTGATCAAGTATCACAAAATATATTAAAAATATCAGAAAAGATATTAAAAGTATCACATAACACACTTATTTGTGTATCACAAAAGTAGTATGAATTTTTACAATATCTGATCAAGTATCACAAAATATATTAAAAATATCAGAAAAGATATTAAAAGTATCACAAAATACACTTAATTACAAAATGTAGTAAAATATACAAGTATTAAAAAATATGTGATAGTTTTAATATATTTTGTGATACGCGATCATTTTTTTTTAATAATTTTAATTATTTAAATGTAATATGCACATATGTAAGTAAAAGAAATGAAATTATTAAGTATGTAATATTTTAATTATGTTTCGTAAACAATATTTTTATGACACTTTTGAAAGAAAAAAAAAAGATGTAAAAATATAAAATATAACATGTGTCGATTTTGTGATACTTTTACTTGAATTTGTGATACTTTTAACTACTTTTGTAATACTTAAAACTGGGCAGGTTCTATTTTTTTCTCCGGCGATGTTTTCTTTTTTCTTTTTGATTGAATTTGCAGTTTTGTAGAGTGGACCGAGGCAATTACTCAATTATGTGATACGATTTGTTTAATCGAAATTTCGTCCGGTGAATCGTTGTAAATTGGAGGTTAAAATTGATGAATTTGTGACTTTGACCTCAGAGCTACGTTGATTGGAGTATTAAATTATAAATGCAATTGCGAATTTAGAACGAGGGAGACGATACGATTACAACGATATAAGATTTGTAAAAAAATATCGTCGGTAAATGGAGGTGGCGGCGGGTGGTGGCTGACCATCGGTAGTGGCGGCCTGAGTTTGGAGGTGGGGGGAGCACACTTGTTGTGCGTGTGCTTGTTTGTGATAGAAAATTGATTTTTATTATTATTATTATTAAATGGATGGGTTAGGGCGGGTCGGATGGGTTGGTTGGATCAATTAATGAATTTGGTAAAAAGTGGTCTCATACTATGAGACCGGTGTCACCTAAGACCTACCCGTAAGAAAATAATTATGAATATCAATGGATTTAAATAAAAATCACAAAAACTTAAATAAGAGATTAATATTAATTATTTATCATCTTCATACACATTTTTTTTTTTTTTTATCTTTGATTTTGAGTCATGATATAATTAATCAAGACATGGAAATTAATCGATCCAACGGTGTATGACATAATTAACATTTTTTTTACGAGTTCGTGTAAGTGTGCCACAGTACGATTCTTAATCATCTCAATCAAATTAACAATGAATCAAAACTAAATGATCTGTAAATGAATATTATTTTAAAAGAAACATATGTCTAAATTCTTGTATAATTAAGTTGAATTTTTCTTAAATAAACAATCAAATATCATTAATGTTGCTGCAAACAACCAGCAATGGTTGACAATAATTACGAAGATACAATCAAAGCAGTAAAAATTTGATAAAAATGATTTATCGAGTGGATCTAACATAGCTATAAAAGTAGAACTAGTGTAAATTAAAAAAAATACAATCAAAACAATAAAATCATAAAAATAAATATTGAATTAATGTAAATAAAAACTAGTTGATGCAAAAAAATTAAAAAAAAATGGTTGTTTGACAAATCTCGTACCAGTAAATTGATCTCGGACAGGGTCACTAATTTTCATGAAAGCTCATCGATTGTATCAAAGTAGTAGTGCGTTGGGTCTTCTGAACGGATATCGAAAGGCATGAAACACCACTTATTAAGTCACTACAAGAAAATAACTCAATTCCAATGAAAAATTTTGTTGGAATCAAGACAAATATTCGTTGGTATGCCCAATTCAAACGAAATACATACCGTTGGTAAAACGACCCCCGAAATTGCCAAATTTCAATGGGAATTCCTACGAAAATTTCAACAGAAGTTTTTCATTGCAATTGCTAATCGTTGGAATAATCTCCAACGCAAATTCCAAAGGTGTTCCCACAGTGTACATTCTCTTGGAATATTTCCCAATGGGTTTTCCCGATGGATATTTTCTACTGAAATCTATTGCAGTGATTTTTTCAACGAACTTTTCCGTAGGAATTCGTGAAAAAAAAATCAAAAAATAAACCCCTCCATTTCTATTTCCTTATCCACGCAAGAAAAGGAAACTTGTAAACCAATAACTAACTAAAACAACAGAAAATACAACAAAGTGCAACATAAATATTTTTAGACTTTAATGTCAATCTCCAAACATAAAGTTAAACATATCCAACAAACATAATAATTTATAATGCAAATAATACTCCCACTACAAAAAAAAAAAAAAGGAATTGCCGACGGATATTACCGACGGGCAGCTACCCGTCGGTAAAAGGTCGGCATTACCGATGGCTTTTTCAATGGCACAAATTGTCGACGGACCGCCAAATATGCCGACAGAGAATGTCCGTCGGCAAATTTTTAAAAAATAAAAAATAAGTTTAATATTAATTGCCGACAAAAATAAGTCCATCGGCAACGCCGGATTTTTGCTACCGGTGGATTTACCGATAAAACCTATCCATCGGTAAACTTAATAAAAAAAAAAAGGCTACGAACAGATTTATTTTAGCGACAACCAAAAACAAAAATAAAAATCGCGAGGAGGAGGCAAGGAGCCACCGCCACCGCCGGAGCACTGTCAACATCGCATATTAAGGTATGTTAGCCTTTTTAATTCAAATAATATTTTTTTAATTTAGGGTTTTAATTTAATTTGATTTGAATTTAGGAATTAGGTTTTGAGAAATTTAATTGGGGGTTCAATTTAGTAATTTAGGCTTGATTTATGTATTTATTAATTATTTTAGGTTTATGGTCCATTTATGCAATTAAGTTTGATTTTAGGGTTTAATTAATTATTTATAAATTGGATTCGATTATAAATATTTGTATAAAACTATGGCTAATTAGGTTATTAGTATTCATTTAGGGTTCATTTAAGCAATTAGGCTTTATTTTAGGGTTTAGTTTATAATTATTTATAAATTAGGTTCGATTATATACATTTAAATTAAATAGGGCTAGGTAGGGTTTGATTTGTAATTAGGGTTCAATTGTGCAATTACGCAATTATCTTTTAAAGTGTATGTGATGGTGGTTTTTAAATGACGTGATGATCGGTTGTGTTAACTACTGCAGAAACAGGATACTAAGGCGCCCCATTCACAGCGGTTTTTTAGAAAACCGATGTTAAATCTATAATTTAACGGCGATTCTTTTAAAACCGCCGTAGAATCCTACATTTTACGGCAGTTTTCTTAGAACTGACATTAAATATGAAGTAATTAACTACGGTTCTTAAAGAACCGCCGTGAATTAAGAAGTATTCACGGAAGTTCCTTAAGAACCGACGTTAATTAGATCATACGTTAATTAGTTCGTTGGATTTAACGTCGGTTCTAAGAGAACCGCCGTGAATGCGATGACATTTAATGGCGGTTCTATTAGAACCGCCGTAGAAAGTAGTCTTCCATGTCACCGATCCGCGTCTTGCTCAAACAAGTTGTTTCGACCGTTAATCTGTGTATCATCCGACGATCTGCATTTGCCACGTCATAAATAAATAAATAAAAATTTTGATTAGAAAACATCTCTCTTTCCCTCTCTTCTCACTTTCACGCAAAAGAAAAAGAAAAAAAAAGAAAAAAAAACTATAAGATAAATTGAAAATCGAAAATTCTCCTTCAATTTGAAGAAGAGGTTAGTAACCTCGATTTCGACCAGCGCGTGTTCCCCAATCACGGCGGCGAGTTCTCGGAAATCTCCAGGACGACTCTGCAGAGGTACCAAGATCTGAACCTGAAGATTGAGAGTTTCAAGTTGCAGATGAAAGGTTGGGAAAAGTACAACCATCCTCTCTCTAATGAACTAATCACGAAAGCCATTGAAAATGGCGCCACAGATTTTAATTTCGAGATCTCTCCGTCGACTCTGGTGTTCGTTTTGCCACATGAGGTGCTCACATCCGAAATCCTAACTCGATTGTCTGTGTCCGGCTGCAAAATCAAGAGCGCGAATAAAGTAAAATTGTTCGAGACTCAAATCCCTTTATTTACGCAAAGTTTATTTAGGACGTGATATGATTTGGGATGTGCTTTCGAGTTGCCCCTTGATTGAGGAATTAGAATTGCCTGATCGGAAATGCGTTGCCAAAGTTCAGAATCCTCTATTTGTAAATAATTTCACGACAAAAAAGAGAATGCTAGCAATAAGCCCCTATTTGGATCTGCAAAATCTCAAGTGCTTGTTTTTGGAGAAGGTGGGAATTAAGAACTCGTTCTTTAGTGATATGTCATCTAGATTTCCTTGTTTGAAGGACTTGAGTGTTCATTATTGTTTCGACTATAAAGCAATACAAATTCGTAGCAATACGCTTGAAACCATAAGCTTCGAGCAGAAATTGATTTTGAAAGCCAACTTTGATATTCGGAAAATTTGGCTTGAGAAAATTTGGCTGAAATTAACAAAATTATAAATATGGAATATAATTCTTTTTTTTTTTTGGTATGTCGCTTGAGAGAATAAGTTTTGACCATATTTTTGGTGTGTGGCTTGAGAGAATAAGTTTTGACCAAATAAATAAAATTGAGGTAGTAATCTGTGTAAAATTAAAGACATGTCATTTCAAGTATGAACCTTTGATCCTCAATCTTTTTTTAAGGACAATATAAGTGGTATGTGTGTATATATTATTGGTATAGATATGCAGCTTAACATGAAGCTAATATCTTTTTTTTTGTTTCACTACGTATAGGTTGAGGACATTATAGATATTGGGAGCACTATGTCCTGTCTTATTGATTACATGAAAACCAAAGGTGCATCATCTGTACTTGTGTGCACGCTTCTTGATAAACCAGCGAGGCGAAAAGTCCATTTCAACCCATTCGGTGAAAATGAAAAATATTATTGTTGCTTTGAGGTGATATCTCTATTCCAAACACTTATATAACCTTTTATGTTTTCATGTATATAGATTAATCGATACATTGTCTTTATTTTTTGTAAATAAGATGTTTAACTGATGCTTAACTGAAGACAGTGAAACAGCAAAACCACCGGTAGTATGGAATTTTTAATTGATATTCACTGTTTTTAATTTGTACGTTTGAATAAACATCGCAATTTTAGGGAAAAATATTTGAAAATTACAAACTACAAATCCACTAAATTTTAGATTGCATAACGAATTGATGATATACATTATGCTTTTTAGACAATTGTCCTTGAAGATTCCGACCAAATACATACTACCCTTTTCGTTTGAAGAAGAACAAGAAAATGCTAGGTAGTTTGTATTTTGTTAAGAAAATCCATAATTACCAGTCTGTCTGAAAATTAAGGTAGTATGTTTTCTGAATTTTTTGATTAAAAATCCATACTTGTTTGAATGCCTAATTTCAATTTAAGTACAATTTTTTTTTTTTCGAAAGAAGGTTGTATGCAAATAATATGTACTTTTCTTTAGAAATTAAACTGTTTGAACATTCTTACCAGTTTGGCTTTATTGATTGAAAGCAATGACATCAAAAATATAGTTTTGATTTCATATTTTGCATTAAACAGGGTAGTATTGAGAAGCATTTTCCAATTTTTTTATTTCTTCTATTTTTTCTTGTATAGATTATGAATGTGTATTATGGATCCGAATATGAATCCATACTAATATGAAAATGTGCAATAGGTTATTGAAATCTACAGTTTATGAATTAGATATTACCCCCATTATGTGAGTTTGTACATGAAATTTCTACAACTAGTATGGGATTTTACATACTGGCTATAACCATGTTTGTACATTCAATCCAAATAACTTTGCTTTAATGTCTTTATTTCTCTAAGCTGCTAGGTTGAGGGTCGCTGCGAAAGAGAAGGCCGAAGCAGAAAAGATTCTCCAAATCAAGAAAATCGAGGGTGAAGCCGAGTCCAAATACCTATCGTTCCTCGGCATAGCCCGGCAGTGTCAAGCGATCATCGACTGGCTTCGTGACAGCGTCTTAGTCTTCTCCAAAAATGTGTCCGGGACCACGGCTAAGGACGTGATGGACATGGTTCTGGTGACTCAGTATATCGACACGATGAAAGAAATCGAAGCGTCTTCAAAATTGCCAGCCATTTTCGTGCCGCATGGGCCCGAGGCTGTGAAGGATGTCGCGTCGCAGATCTGTGAGGAGCTTCATTAGGCAGAGAGTGCTGCTCATAAGTAGTAAGGGTATTCTGGTCCATGAAGTTGACTACAACCTATGGTTTGGATAGTTTTAACGTTAAAGAGTTGGATTGTGACTTGGTTTGGGAGCAATAAAGTTTAATTAGTATCTGCATCTGTTTATATGTTGTTGATTGGTTGGCGACTAAGTTGACAATCTTTCATTTCTTTCTTTTTTAAATTTTTTTTTACTACTTTTTAGAAGGTATTTTTTAATCCATTCTGGAAAATATACTTTCTAGAAGGTATTTTTAAAAACCGCCGTAAAATGTCCGTTCTGGAAAATAGACTATCTAGAAGGTATTTTTTAAGAACCGCCGTAAAAGTTGACGCTTTTTTACGGCGATTTTTGGGAACCATGTAAAAAGTGACGCTTTTTTACGGTGGTTTTTGAGAACCGCCGTAGTCATTTACGGAGGTTCAAAAACCGCCGTTAAATCTCTAAAAAAACCGTCTTAACTCATCGATAATTATTTCAACAAATCAACTTATTATTTCAAACCTGACACTAATTATTTCTTTAGACTCAACTCATCGATAATCTTATTAGCCTCAGTCAATTCCTCGATCGTCTTAACAACATCCGATTTCTCGTGATTCAAATCCTCTATCCCTAAACTCATTGTTACAATCATCGTGCCCTATTTTTGGCGCTTGATCAGTTACCCGAGCCTCGAACGGATAATTAATCTCATTATTAATTATAGATTCATAAACATGAAAAATTATATTTAATAACAAATCTAGCATTGGGCATACGGTTGAAAAGCTGATCATAACAACTTCATGGATCTCTCCTTTGATTTTTGGTGTTGAAAAGTCGGATGATGTGGAAACATGGGTATATTGGTTCTTTTATTGGACTTGTTATGATTATTAGTCGTTGTTGTTCCTATGTCTCTAAGTTTCTTTATATAATAATTTATTATGATTACAATTCAACTAACTTATCAGATTCTAATTTTTTCAGCCTCAACTAAAAAGGTATTGAAATTTTGGATTGTTGAAATTCCAGCTCTTGAGGTTTTGTATAGGAGTTTTCGTAGAAAATATTGATTCCAAATGTGTTTCCAATGAATTATTCCAACAATATTAGATTGCATTGGAATTTCAGTTGGAGTTTTCAACAGTATATTATCCGTTGTAATTTCGTTGTTTTCTTGTAATGAGTATAAAAAACTCCACTTATTAGGAGGATCGTGGAGGATACTCGAATTTCTTAAGAGGGGACAGATGAAAAGTAAATAATTATAAGAATATTAGTAAACAAAAAGAAGATTGTTTTCCCCATCTTTCATAAATAGAATACGGGGAAATAAAAAAGAATAACAACTACGATTAACCAAGAGAAGTTCTTTTGAGAGGCAAACTGTCAAAGTTTGATTGAAGCATTTAGAACATAATTAACGTGTTACAATTAATAAGACAATAAAATGTTAGGATTTTTCGTGTGATTCCATTATATATAGATGTTTAACCATTCTATTTGAGTTAATGTTCTTCATACTATTTACATTGTACTATGATGATGACGACGACGACGCTGCTGATGATGATGAATCAGATATTTATGTAAGGTCATATTGATGGGTCATGACTCGTCAAGTCATTTGACCTGGTATTATGATATATTAGTTATTATACTATTGATTTTTGTACTCTAAACTATTAATTTTTCATAAATCTTTTGTTTAGTATGTATTAGTTTTTGTAATATAATATACTAGTTTAACACTCGTGTATTACACGGGATTTATAAAAAACCTAAACATAAAAAATATTTGTAAAAATTACAAAAGTTTTAAATTTAAAATAACAACTTAAAATGATGTGTTCTCAACCCGTGCCATGTTCAATTTATTAATTATTACAATAATTAGTTAATATTATATTTTAATATTTAGATTAAATTCATTAATAATTATATTTATATACTTATAAAAATTCAAAAGATGTCATATTTTCAACCCGTATTAACTCATTTTATATTTTTATGTTTTGATTAATTTTGTTAATAATTATAGTTACATACTTTGAAAGATTCAAAATGTGGCATACTCTCAAACGTTCTCGTATTGTGCCATTGTCTAATAAATATTAATTAATTATTATTATATAATTTTATTTTTTAATATTTAGTTACATACTCCAATTATTGCAAATATATCAATTTACCTGCATATTATTTAAAATTTCAAAAAAATAAATTATTTTGACTTTTATTATAAATATAATTTATTTAGTTATTTTCATAAATAAGATTTTTTTTTTGTAATTAAAATTATCTCATATGTAATTTGTCTTTTAATTAAAATAATTAATTTAGATTTTTTTCTACTAATTATATATGACTTGTTTATATTTTTTATGTTAGGAGTATAAAAGAAAATTATTGAATTGGAAATAATATAATAAAAAAAACTATTAAGTTAGGCTAAATATAATAAAAAAAATATTAAATTAAGCAAGATACAATAAAAAAGAATATTAAATTAGGTATATATTAGGCTCGGATGCACATAAGCAATCGAAGCACCAAAATCTTTTATTATCTAAGCGAAACATATGAAGGAGACACACAGATTAATAGTACTTATTTAGCATTAATATATACTTGTTTAAAACTCGTTTATTACACGGGGACTTATCAAAAGATAAATATTAAAAATATTTGTGATAATTACTGAGTTTTAAATCTAAAATAAAAAATTAAAATAATGTATTCTCAACCCGTGCCTTGTACATGTCTAGTCTATTTATTAATTATTATAAATATTAAATAATTTTGTATTTGATATTTAAATTAAATTTATTGATAATCTTAGTTACATACTTACAAAAATTCAAAAGGTGTCACATTCTAAACCCGTGTCTAATATATGTTTTATTAGTTATTATTATTAAATTATTTTATATATTAATGTTTAAAATAAATTCGTTAATAATTATTAGTTACATACTTTTAGATATTCAAATGATGTCATACTCTCAAAACGTGTCGCATTGTACTGGTGTCTAATCAGTATTTTTTAATTATTAGTATATATAGTTTAATACTTTTATGTTTAGATTGAATACATTACTAATATTTAGTTACATACTTAGATTATTATAAATAACTCATATTTTTTATATAGAATATTTGAAATTCCGAAAATAAAATTGTTTTAAATTCTATTATCAATAAAACTTATTTAATTATTTTTATAATGGATTTTTTTTATAATTAAATTTATTTCATATGTAGTTTGTCTTTTAATTAAAATAACTAATTTAGATCTTTTCTACTAATTATTGACTTATTTATATTTTTATATTAGAAGAATCAAAGTAAAGTATTAAATAAGGAAAAATATAATAAAAGAACTAAATTAGGTATGATACAATAAAAAAAGTATTAAATTAGTAAATATTAGGCTCGGATGATACATAAGCAAACGAAGCACCATAATTTTTTATTTTATCGAATGAAGCATACGAAGCATATACATAGGTTAGGAGAATTTTGTATTAATATATAAAGATGATCAGTGATTGTATGATATATTAATTTTTTTATTATAATATATTTTTATTTATGATGTATAGTTTTAAAATTACGGCTTAACAGATGAAACATTAGTCTATTATAACAAGAGTGTGGTCCAAATAATAATAATAATAATAATAATAATAATAATAAGTGTCAACATATACAATATGGTAAAGAATTAAATAACTGCTTAATTCTGACTGGTTCTTCCATGATGAGCCCTCTACTTGCCAAGAATGATATATTCTCGAATAAATTATCTTTCATGGTATAGGAAATTACTGTATAATTAAGTAGCCTTAAGTGTTGATGATGAGCTAGACATTCCTTTCATAGTTAACATTGATAGATATTCTTCAGGTATCTTAGATGATCTGAATTGTAATTATTTAACAAAACAAACCTTCTAAATAACTTCATCCATTGATAGGGCTCCTAATTCCTTAATTACCATTTTGAGTGGTTTGTTACAAAAGAGATAACCCACCTTCTAGGAACTAGTTCAAGAATGGTTGGATTCCAATAAGCTAATAAGTTATGGCTAATTTTAAATTAGTGTTTAGTAAATAAGTTGATTAGTGATTAATTTATCAATACAGATATTATTTAAAAAATATAATATATATATATATATATATATATATATATATATAATACAAGAAAAATATAAAAAATAAATAAATAAAGACTTTATATATTAATTATAAAAAAAAAACAAGAAAGATATATGAATAATAAGAAGAAGAAAAATAATTATAAAAAATAAGATATTTCTTATGTCTACGAAGAATATATCCGTAAAATGTAAAATAATATGTTAGTTTCTAAAATAAAATATTTGTTACAATATTAAGGGTAAAAATTGATTTTTTTTTTAAAATAAGTTATGAACTTATTAGAAAATGATTACGATTTGCAATTTTTTTCCGAATAAGAGTTTACGATTACCATTTGTAATTTTTTTTTTCCTGGCAAGAGTCATTAGGTGTGTGCTTGGTAAGTACAATAGGTTAGTTTATAACATACTTAGAGTTTATACGCTTCCTGTATTCAAATAAACCTTGTTTAGTTGGATGAATTTAGTTGAAAATTTTGCTACTGCTACAAAAGTTTTAAACAAGCTCATGGAATTTTTTGATTTTGTTCCTCTGTTTACCATTTTATTCTTTTTTGAAAAACTACATTATTAATTCACTTGATATTTAAAAAAAAGTATTTCACCACATTATTAATTACTACTTGAGTATCTAGACTTATTTAGTATTGTGCAATTATTATTATTATTATTATTATTATTATTATTATTATTATTATTATTTGACTCTACGAATTGGCCTACAATAGAAAGAAAAAAAAAACTGTCCACAACCCATTAAAAAATATATTGTGCAATTATTGAAAACTAGAGTATAAATAATCTCAGCGAGATTGGTAATAAAAACAATAATTAATTAATGATGCTAAAATATATTAAAAATAAAAGAAATAACATAGACGCTATTATTTTAAACATGTATTTTTGTATAGTTTTGTAGTTTTAAGTTGGCTTATCAGCTTTTGACAAAATACTTTTATTTAAATCAATAATTTCTTAATTGACGGTCATTATTTATCGACTATCATCTAACTTAGCTAGCTTATCAGAACCCTAAATTGAATAAGTTATAGAAGCGTATTGAAAACTCTTATGAAACAAAATAAAATACCTTGACAAGAGAGAATAAACTATAAATTCCTAAGGTGTAGGGAAGGGCAGTTCAGGCACATATCCATCAAAATAATGTTAAAAATATAAAATAAAATTGAAATATTGAAATAAAGCAGGCTTATACGATTTTTATGGGGTGGGGTCGGGAAAGGGAAAATGTCCGATACACCCATGTTCTCAAGTTAACTATATGTTATTATTACAAGCTATGATGCACGGACACTTCGTTTTTGACCTCCGTGCCGAGTCGGACATTTCGGGAATGCGGACACGCGCCCGACACGTGTCGGACGTGTGTCCTATTTTTTTTATTTTTTTGTTTTTGAATTTTTGATAGGGGACACGGACAGGACACGGCCCGACACGTTTTTTCATTTTTTTTATTTTTTTTTCAAATTTTTTTTTTTTTAAATTTTTTAATTTAATATCATTTTTTATTTTATTTGAGGTTTTATAAATTATTGTGAATGAGTTTGTAATTATTTTAGATGACTTATTAGAAATAAAAATTATTATAATTTAATATTTATAGGAAATAAATATATTAATAATTATTTATATTATAAACGTGTTCGAGCCGTATTGTGTCCTATATTTTTAAAAATAAGCGTGTACTCGTGTTCGAATCGTGTCGTGTCCCGTGTCCGTATTCGTGTGCAACTTAGATTACAAGGAATTTATTTGAACTATTTTTTGTAATTGTAATTGCAGACAAATGAATCAAGTAAAGAAAAATGTGGGGCTATAGCAAGGGCATTTGAGACTATTACATTATCTTAGTCTATTATTTTATTTTTTATTTGTTTGTTTTTACTCTAAATAGATTGTAAGGAACAAGAATGACAATAAAAAGCTGATGCACGACACACTTACTATCCAATAAGGTAGAGACACGTACCATCTAAAGCCCACTACTTCAACCAGTCCGACCTCGTGGTTTTCGCAAGCCGGCAAACACAAATTTACAGTATGGCCCATCTAATTTTGCTTATGATAAAGTTTTGAACATGGTACACGGTGTATCATCATGTAATAAATATAATTTATGATAAAATATAATATTTAATAAAATTATATTTATCACACACGCGAATAGTCTTGCTTGCGTTAATTAGTTCTCAATCATCCTATAAAAAGCTTCATTTTTTGAAAATTGAGTGGTGATCGAATTATTATTTTGTTATTGAGTTTCGAGAAATTATACATATCTTTTAATACTATATTTTGTTGTAGTTTTGAATTGTTTTTACGTGTTCTTGTACGATTTAAAATTTTTGTTTGCACTAGTATGGAAAATTTTATAAAAGGGCCCAATTTAATAAAATTGTGTCATAACAAGGTCTGAAATTTAAATACTCTCATTGAAGGCTTTAATTTTCAAAAAAATCTCAATTGAAGGGTCATATTTATATTTTGATTTCCAATTGAAGGCCTATGTTAACCTTGGTTAAGTAAAACGCTGATGGCACAACTAATCCCAAAAGCCTATAATTTTTAATTTTTTTTTTTCATGGACTTTATATTATCGAATACCATCAAACTTGATTTCATGGACTTCTTACCCTAAACTTCATTATTTATTTAATTATTTATTTGCTATTTGATTAATTTCATTATTTACAACAATATTTTCCAACAATCTAAGAAGAGATATAAGGCAAAAGAGAGAGAGAGAGAGAGAGAGAGAGAGAGAGAGAGAGTAATTGTATTACTTTAATTTATGATTTTATATTGCTTAAATATTGTGTTATTTGCATCATATCAAATTCTGAGTTATACAGTAACAAGTTTGAGAAGTTTCTTAATTTTACTATGTGTGGCGGAATATCTATTATTTCTCAAGTGCATGAAATATTGTTTATGAAATGGAGGTGAAAGACATTGAATTTGAAGAAAAGTTTATTGTTGCTAGTTTAATTAGAAAAACTACCACCTTCATGGTTAGAGTTTGGTAGAAGCATTAAACAAAAATTTAAAGATTTTTCATTTGAAAATTTGATTATGTCACTTAGAATTGAAGAAAAGCATAGAGAAACTCTAAAATGTGAAAGTTGAGGATTTTCTTTTGCTGTATGAAATTTTGTTTTTCTTTACTAATGTACGTGGAACTTTTTTTCTCTCGTTTCTACCAATTTATGATTATCTTGTTTGGAATCTCTATAATTCCTTTTTTTTTTTTTTTTTTTATCGAATTTCTTATCAAGTTTGAAATCTCTACTACTTTCTTTAGTATGATGCAAATTTTATGAGTTTAGATTGTTGGTTTATGTTGGTTTGTCACAATGGTTTGGAATAGTCAGCACTTTTAACAAGTTATCAATTTTACATAAAGTAGTGCAGTTTCTGCACAGCTTGTTGATATTTCATACGACTTAAACAAAATCCATAAATTCTATAACAAACTACTTGCTACTCCATACTACTTTAAACCAATTAGTAACACTATATATATATATATATATATATATATATATATATATTTTCTAAAATTGAAAAGTATAATAATGTCATCTCAATAACTCGTATTTAAAAATGGGAAATATAGGTACGAGAGTATTGTCGAAACAAGTACAACCATAAAAATAGACATCATGGAATTAAGGTAGTATTCAATTGAAGCATTTTTGCCATGATTGCATGACCTCGTCTACTACATTCTATTATTCTCGAGATATGCTTGCTTCTAGACAAATACCTCTCATTTATGGCCTTCCAAGTGGACGCTTGGTGAAATACCTTTTTTCAAAAGCATATCAAATGAGTAGCCTAATTCTACTCACATAGCAAGTGTATATCCACCATAACCACACAAAACAAATATTCCGCCATAGTCGAATAAGCCTACAAAGATAACAATCGGTTCAAATTAGTGCCATCCTATATACTATAGAAATAAAAATAGTAGTATGAAATTTCACACTAAGTATATACCATTGATATAATTCCATACTACTCGGTACATAATTTTATACTAATCTGTTCAGGATTCTGGACTACCTTGTGCATAATGTCATAATATATGCACGAGATTGAATTAATTTCAGGGTAGTTTAAGACTAGGCACTGTGCTTCATATATGATAAATGTCAAACTACCCCGAATAGAATGCCATGCTACATTAATATAATTCCATTAATTACAAAGTATGACATTTTATTTAAAGTAGTATGAAATTACATACTATGTAGCAAGAATGCAAAAAGGCATTAATTTTAGCTAATATTTGTTGTACAACTTATGTTCCAATATAATTTTTCATTACAAAATAGGATCATTCAAATCCGTTTTTATTTTTATAATGGAGTCGCGCACAAATTTGAAAAAACACCATGAAAATTAGAGCCAACTTCAAACTTGTTGAATATAATTAGGGTTTTCATCAGAAATTCTTTGAATAATATTCAAATTGATTTAGTAATTCAAAATTCAATCAAAAATCAGTTTAGAAGTCTAAAAGTAGAAAATACATACTTGTATTAATTTCCATCGATGATAAAGTGTTGTTTCAGATCGTAATGAAACCAGCAAGTTGAAACTCTACGCAACAAGGACATAATAAGATTGAGATTGGGATCAGTCGTTCGTTTAAAGCTTTACACTTGATTCGTACGTTTTTGTTATGCTTTTATACATATTTTGAGTCATGTTTGAGTCTTTTTACCGTCTTTTTTAGGTTAAGAGTAAGCTATTTTGCATGATTTTGCATTCTTTGGCTTTTTGCTTAACTTTTTGAATTTTTAATCAATAATTGGTCCTTTTGGACCATCTTTCCTATGTTTCTCTTTCAGCTAAATCACTTGACAAACCCGGGAGATGAAGACAAAGGAATCAGCTCGAAATAGCCAAAAGAACACTTTGTCCAGTCGAATGAACTCCATAACCGAACGGATTGACTTTCAAAGCACGCACCGATCGAATAAGTGTTATGTCCAATCGGACAAGAAGACAAAAACTTTCATCCGATCGGACTCATAAACAATCCGATCGGACATATACGTTACAAACGCAGATTTTCGGGATTCTTCAGTTACGAAACGGCTTTTGAGTCTTTAAAACTCATAAAATCTCAGAGGAAACACATCCTTTCATCCCTAGACTGGATCCTATACTATTGGAAGAGAGAATTGATAAATTTCTCTTACCTTTGACTTGGAGCCCTTACGACAAAAATCTGTAGAAGTTCAATTGGTTCGTGATAGCCGCTGGAGTCGGAGGTTCGTGACAAGCTTAAAAAATTTCAGTGAGATTCATCTCATCCCCAGAGTAGCTGGAGTTAGTAAGCATTCATCGTAGTATCGTGATAGTGTTTTCTCATAATTTAGTAAACTCTAAACCTTGATCTTGTTAATTATTTTAGATTTCATGTTGGTAATTCTTATTTAGACAATGATCTTGTGATATTGTGTCTGGATATTTAGTTTGGATCGTTTATGATTAAATTCTTGTGAATGATTTCGTGAAGATTTATTTTGGGTTAATTAGTTGATCCGTATTATTGTGATTTGGATGTTTTGGTATGGCTTGTTCTCATTAGAATTTCTTCCGGCTAATACTTGGTGAATGCATATTTAGTGTTTAATGATATGTTTGAATGATACTTGGTGGATCAGTCTTTAGTTCATAGTTGAATTCGTGAATCAATTAAACAACTCTTGCGAATAAGTTGACACACTCGTAGCAAGATTGGTTTAATTTAAAAGGTTGTAATTTTTGTGTTTGCTCTTCGTAATCATTGTTCGTGTTTTTATTTGTTTTGATTTTACTTGGTTTACACTTCACATAATTCACTTTACATGGTAGTTTGGAATCTGATTCAATTACACACTACTCACACAAAATATCAAAGTACTCACATATATCACTTTAAGACTTCACACAAACTAATAATACAAATCACTTTTACACAATTCATATCAAGAAAATCTCAAATGCATAATTCACACCAGAGTTTGTAATGATTATCACACTTCACATAATTCATAAAACTTCAAACTACTCCCACAAATTCTAAACTACTCTATTCACTTCCAGTCTACCTACCACAAAATACCAAACTACACACACAAAACACTTCCATACTCATCCCATATTCTTCATAATATAATTAATTAATAAATAATAAAATGCACAAACTCCAATTAGATCATCGAAAATAAGTTTAATTCAATGAGAACAAGAAACCCACAAATACTTGTAAAATAAAAATAGGATCATTCTCATATAAAATTCCAAACTGCAAAAAAGAACATATTCATAACCACTCCACCAAAAAACACAACGAATACAAACTGTCTAAGAATTGCAAATATTCTTACTTGTTTTTTATCTTCGCTTTCGACATTTCCTTGGGTACCCTGAATCTGATATAAATTCCGCATGTTCAGTCTGATCAAAAAGTTAAACATCAAACTGAAAGCAAAACTGAACAGGAACAAGTATATTTTGCCAGACAAGTAATTTGACAATTCCATATTACTCACAATATCTGGGTAAAAGCAATACTTACTGGGTTTTTGGAATTTTCTTCGATAGTCTTGGCATCTCGGATCGAGTAATTTAGAATCGGTGAAGTAGCGGCAGCCGCAAAACAATTGGGCAAAGCGAAACCCTACTACATTCAGCGATTTTCAGTGATTTACATTTGTCTAATGGTTTAGAAGTTTCTCGCTCATGATATATATACACCCCCTGAAATTTGGAGTTTTTTTTTTTTGGAAAATATCTTTTGAATTGGAGTTAATTTGTGAGAGCATCTCTAATGGGACAATATAAATTCCTAATGACATGAAAAATACGATATTATTATTTAGAAAGTTATTCCAATGGTAAATGTGAATTATGTAAAGGGAGCGGATATTTGCACCCCAAAATTTTATGAGTTGACCCCATGGATGAGAACATCCCAATAATATTTTAAATATATTAGAATTTTACTAAATCAACCCCATAAACTTCCTATTATACCCCTATCTAATATATTATAAAAAAAATATAAAATAAAACAAAGGAAAAATAATGAAGAAAACGCAAAAAAGCAAGAAGACAAGAAAGGGAAAAAATGAAGAAGACTTATAAGAAAAAAAAAATGAGAAAAATGAATATATTTTTTTTTCTGAAATATTATGAAAAACAACAATAAGAAGACAGATCATAATAAGCAATCAAACATCTAGGGTAAGTCTCTTATATAGTAATTGGTGTTCCTCCAAAAAAAAAATTTGAAAATAAGAAATATGGACTATGTATGGTTCGACTCTGGTTTCTAAAATAATAAAGCAGTGTTAAAATTTTTTTTTTTGAACAAATATGTAATGTTCGATTTTTTTTTAGAACAAATGTGTAATATTCAAAAATTTTCATAGAACAAATCTCTAATGTTCGATTTTTTGTTAGAACACTCTGTTTTTAGGCAAAAAAATAGACTGTTCAGAGCAAATTTTCGAACTTGGAATCCATGTTCGAAAATTTGGTCCGAACAGTCTGTTTTTTGACAGAAATTATGATATGTTCGCAAAAAATTTGCGAACAACCTGTTTATGTTCATCATTACTAGTTCAAACACAACCCCGACAGTGAACCCTAATAAACCAATATATGACGAAAAAGTGATGAAAAAATGCACAAAAATAGCAATGTGATTATTGTAACACTGAAAAATTATAGAGAAAACTTGTATCATTCATTTTATTTATACTAGCATCCTTCATTACTAGGTTTTGTTTGAGATGGCTCTTGAAGGTTTTGGGAAGAAGAAGAAGATGTATTTTTTTTTAATTTTTAAATCAATTTTATAAGAGGGTTATTTTTGTCTTTTCAAATATGTCTATTTTTGTCCAATAAATAATGGGGTCAACTTATAAAATTTTGGGGTGCCAATATACGGCCCCTTATGCAAAATACTTAACTACTATTGGTGTAAAGGAGAGAGAAATAAATTAATTAATATTAATGAGTGAATAAATAAGGTAAATTATTAAATAGACATTGTCTAGCACACCATCCAGATGTGTCTAAACATTGTCTATATTTTTTTTTTTTGCCACATAAGAATTTTATACTTATGTGATAAAAAGAAAAAATTTCATAGGAGGACCTGATTTAACGAAATTGTGTCATAATAAGGCCTGAATTTCAAGTTCTCTCAATTGAAGGCTCTAATTTTCAAAAAGTTTCAATTGAGGGCTTATATTTACATTTTTATTCCCACTTGAAGGCCTAATTTAAAAAAAAAATTAATTGAGGGCTCATATTTACATTTTGATTCTCACTTGAAGGCCTCTGTTAACTTTGGTTAAGTAAAACGATGATGACACAACTAATCCCAAAAGACTGCAATGTTTATTATTATTAATTTTTCATGGACTTTATATTTTGAAATACCATCAAAAAAAAAAACTTAAAAAGGACTCCATTAAACTAGTTACTATGAATACGAGCTAAACCATAGTTATGTAAGTGCGTTGACGTGTCAATTAATTCCAAACCAAGTTTAAATTAATTTTATTTATTTATTGATGGTATTTGGAAAATATAAAGTCCATGAAAAAAAAAAGATAAAGATTGCAGGCTTTTGGGATTAGTTGTGCCATCATCATTTTACTTAACAAGGTTAACAGAGGCCTTCAAGTGGTAATTAAGATGTAAATATGGGCCCTCAATTGAAACTTTTTTAAAATTAGGCCTTCAAGCGGGAATCAAAATATAAATACGAGCCATCAATTGAAATTTTTTGAAACTTAGAGCCTTCAATTGAGAGAACTTAAAATTCAAGCCTTATTATAACACCATTTCATTAAATCGGGCCCTCTTATAGAATTTCTCCGTAATAAAAATTTATTCAAATTGACATCCAATTAGAGATGATATCAGAGAAAGTGAGTAAGTGCTCTTTGTGAAATAGGCAATTAATTATTGAGAGTAGTGTATTTTAATAATATGGTCTATAAAATATTAGAGAAATTTTCAATTTTTAAGAGCATTTGAAAATTAATTTTACCAATGAAAGTAATAGGGGCTGTTTAAATTAGGTTTCGTTGGAATTTTGAATTCTGGTATTCAAAATCTCAAGTATTGAAAATTCTGTGAATAGTAGGAATCTTTGTTTGTTATAGGATTTAGAATCCTTTACTTTTTACCGTAAATGTCAAATCATCATGTCTGGAAAGTGGATGATAATGTATTTTTATATTGTATTTGATGTCAAATCATGTTTGGAAAGTGAATAATAATGTATTATTGTATTGTATTTAGTAATATTTAATTTTTTAAATATAATGATGTGATAAAATAATTGAGTGTGAGTTAAAGTGTAAAAAATTGTTGATTGTGCATTGAAAATTTAAGTCATAAAACAAATGATGATTGAGATTTAGAATCTCAATCCTGGTATTTGGGAGTCGTAAACCAAGCAAGCCCACAGGGAATCACCCGTTAATTAACATTCAATCACTAATTTAAATTAACTCTCCATTATTAATTATAGATTATACAGTATATCATCAATTATCTGTTTTTTCAAATCACCTCAATAAATAATGTAAAATACCAAAAATGACGGAGCAAGTGAGCCGGTAAAAAGCATCAGGTTGACTTTGACGGTGAAATGGAAAACGTGGCAGGCGGACAATGTGGGAAACAAGTTTTACAAGATTTAATTATTAGGTGAATGCATTAAATGATTAAATCACATCTCAATAGTTTATGCGTCGGCGCGTCATATATTTTGTTATAATTGCGCAAGATATCTTTAAGGTCCCCCACTCCCCACCTCCACATTTTTTTAAAATAAGATTAAATGGTCAATGAAAAGCCACACAATTCATTTCTCGGTTTTTCCTTTCCTTTTTTTTCCCTTTAATTAAAAAAAAAAAGGTCTCATATTGTGCCTAAATTAACATTCGATTTTTCAAATAAGATTCTTGTGTTTATTGCCGTGTTTTAGAACAGCATAAATAGATAAGTAATTGCATTAACTCGTATTATCTATTATCTAGATGAACAGTGTAAATATAAGTAATTCCTAAATGATGATTTTAATCGATAACTGTTTAGTTTTATAATAAATAATTATTTAATTAAAAAATTTAGTTCTACAGGATTTTACGAAACTAATCTGTACTTTAATTACGAAAGTAAGGATGTACAAGCTAAATTTCCTAGCATGTCCGTACACCCCTGGGTCGATATAAGTAGGGTGTGCTTGGTTAAACTAATTTAATTAGTTGATAGTTGGTAGTTGATTGTAAAATACTATTTGGTAATTTAGTTGATCGAAGGTTAATGTACTAATATGGACATAATTGATAAATAAAAAAGTAATATAAATAAAATTAATAAAAATATAAAAATAATGATGAATATATATTTAGAATAATAAATAAAAACATTCTAAAAAACATTTTAAATTAATAGAAAAAATATAAATAATGATTCTAAAATAATTATGCCTATAAATGAATAAAGAAGATCCTATGCATAAACAATCTTTATGTAGAATTATAAAATAATATGCTAGTATATATAAAAAGTATTTTATGAATAAAAATGATGAAAAGAAAAAAAAAATCATTCATTTATAAGCTGATTAGAAATATTTATCAAGCGATATAAAAGAGCTGATTAGAGTTGAATAAACTATTAGTTCCTCTGCCCGCTCAACCAAGCGGCCTTGTAATTTAGCTGAAAATAAACCCTAAAATTATAATAGCCCTCGTCAAAAAGATGAACATTTTGTACCTCGTTTACGTCGTCTATCTTATTGCCTTAATATTATTTCATTCACATTAACATAGATTCAATACTTCAGATTAAATGTAAATATGGATCAAGTACAATGATATATATTTGAACAATTAATAAATAAAATACTTTAATATCATAAAAATAGAATCATCAATTCACTCTTATATCTATAATCAATACAATTTAGCCGTGCATGGTTATAACAAAACAAAATATGTTTGTATAACACATGACCAAACTAAACTAATGAAAAGAGGTGGAGAACCATTATGAGCCCTCTGTATTGTCGTCCTGCGGATGGAGTGACGTTAATCCTCCATCATTGGTCTCTCAATCTCTTCCAATATGATAAATATGTTGTATGCTTGCGTGTCTAAGATGTCTTTCACGTTTAGGAGATGTGGGTTTTTATTGGAGTCCATTAATCTTAATTTTAACCTAAAAACACTGAGTTAAAATTTTATTCGCGGCGTTGCACACAACCGCAACCTCAGGTGTCATGTCAGGTGTATCTCCAGTCTCTCTTCTGCCCATGATGACACCCAACCAACTGCTTAAGTGCAAAGTGATTGAGTGTCTTCGTTTCCACGCCTGTTTTGATATATTTTCATCTTCTCTTCTTTCCTATGCACCCTTCAGTCGTCTAATATGGGGTTGAAAACACTTCAAAAATGATTTAAAAACCTATCATTTAGAATGAAAAACACTAAAAACGAAATATTTTTCAATAATTAAGAAAAATGAGAAAATTCACACGAAAAACATAAGTGTATGAAATATACATTTAAAAACATATAATTATGCATATGAGCAACTATTCTGACAAATCAAAATACAAACTGTAATATGTCGCGAAATAGGGCAAAAAAAAGCAATAGCCCGGTAAAAAAATGCTACCAAAACCTATGGCCGGGTTGACCACGGTTTGAATAGCTTTCATTGTCAAATTAGTTAAGTTTATGAATATGAATATTTAAGGTAGATTTCTCTCAGTTTAATTTGAATAGCTACCAGATTTTTTTTTTCAACTTCTTAGTTATGAAAATGAGAAAAACTAAAGACTTTGATACACTCTTCTTCAAGAGAAAAGAAGAAGAAAATTAAAATAGTGATGACCTCGTTTTGCTAGTTTAGTTGTTTATTGAAAATTATTCACAAAAGATTTGCATGTTTAAAACAACACCGTTAGTATATAAAAGAGTAGCATATCTTTTTTTTTTTTTTTTTCTAGAAATGTGAATATAATATAATGCGTATGTCATGTAGCATGCCCAATGTATTACTATATGGTTTCCATAAAATATGAATGCTATTTTTATCTGAAAGATTATGAGATATCCAATGACCAAGAGAAGATGGAAGTTCAATTAGAAACTCAAAAGATAGAGCTTGACTTGAGACGCATAGTAAAACTTAGAAAGAAAGTCGTTTATGAGTTTGAACAGGTTTTGCATATCTTTCTTAGATTTTGTGTATTATGTTTCTTTGGCTTAAACTGACCAATAAAATTCAAGATTTGTTTGTGCTCTCTACCTCACACCGAAATATCCAAATAACCGTATACTTAAATAATCTGTATTTTCAATTAAAAAATATATATATCGAGAGAGATATAATATATAGGGACTTGTATGGTGCTTTCCCCGCTTGTGGGGTGCATGTACGACCATTAAATTAATTTTAAATTTTTAGATCAAGAGATCTATGGTTATAAATGCAGTAGGGGTGGGGGGCATGATGCCTTTAAAGGCATCGTAGAATTTTCTTAATATATATATACTAGTTTAACACCCGTGTATTACACGGGATTTATAAAAAATTAAATATAAAAAATATTTATGAAAATTATAAAGTTTTAAATTTAAAATAAAAAATTAAAAAGATATGTTCTCAACCCGTGGTATGTCCAATTTATTAATTATTATAATTACTAATTAATATTATATTTTAGGGAAGTTCTACGGTGCCGTGAATGTACCATACCTCACCTTTTCTAACCTATTATCAACCGTTAGATCAATTTAAAGTTATAAATATTAAAAGATGGATGGATGTAAATGCACGTAGGGTGGGAGGCATGGTACCGTGAAGGCACCGTAGTCATTTTTTATATTTTAATGTTTAGATTAAATTCATTAATAACTATATTTACATACTTATAAAAAATAAAAAGATGTCACATTTTCTACCCGTCTCTAATCTATATTAATTAATTATTATTAACTCATTTATATTTTTATGTTTAGATTGATTTTGTTAATAATTATAGTTACATACTTTGAAAAATTCAAAAGGTGTCATACTCTCAAACCTTCTCGTATTGTGCCATTGTCTAATAAATAATAATTAATTATTATATAATTTCATTTCTTAATATTTAGATTGAATTCATTACTAATATTTAGTTAGATACTTCTATGATTGCAAATATATCATAATTTACCTATACAAATATTTAAAATTTTAAAAATAAATTATTTCAACTTTTTTTATAAATACAATTTATTTAATATTTTCATATATAATTTTTGTTTAATTAAAATCATTTCATATGCAATTTGTCTTTTAATTAAAATAATTAATTTAGATTCTTTTTACTAATTATATATGACTTATTTATATTTTTATATTAGGAATATAAAAGAAAATTATTGAATTAGACAAAATAAAATAAAATGAAAACTGTTACACTAGGCTAAATATGATAAAAAGAAAATATTAAATTAGGCAAAATACAATAAAAAGAAAATATTAAATTATGTATATATTAGGCTCGGATAACACATAAACAACCGAAGCACCAAAAATATTATTATCCAAGCGAAGCATACGAAGCAGACACATAAATTAGGAAGATTTTGCATTAATATATACTTATTTAACGCACGTGTATTACACGGGACTTATCAAAAAATAAATATAAAAAATATTTGTGATAATTACAAATTTTGAAATCTAAAATAAAAAATTAAAATAATGTATTCTAACCCGTGCCTTGTACATGTCTAATCTATTTATTAATTATTATAAATATTAAATAATTTTATATTTGATGTTTAAATTAAATTCATTAATAATCTTAGTTACATACTTACAAAATTCAAAAGGCGTCACATTCTAAACCCGTGTCTATTATCTAATTTATTAATTATTATTATTAAATTATTTTATATATTAATATTTAGAATAAACTCATTAATAATTACTAGTTACATACTTTGAGATATTAAAAAAATATCATACTCTAAACCCGTGTCGCATTTTACTGGTGTCTATGTTTATTAATTATTAGTATATAATTTGATATTTTTATGTTTATATTGAATACATTACTAATATTTAGTTATATATTTAGATTATTGTAAGCAAGCGAAGTATTAGAATTTTTTATTTGCCAAATAAAATATGCGAATACAAACATATAAATTAGGAGGATTTTGCATTAATATATAGGGTATATATAAAGAGACAAGAGCATAATTTTCCCTAAGTAATATATTTTGAACATTTTCTTTGGTCCAAAGTCCATATGGAAATTACGCCAAACACTAATTTATGTGTTTTTTTTCCACTCTGCCGAGTACATGAACCGCTAAAGTTGTGGACAATTTTTTTGTATATCTGAAACTGTTTTTTTTAAATAAATTGTCCATCCCTATTGTTATAATAGCTCTATGAAGGAGATGAACTCTTGCCAAGAAAATGTGGACAATTTTCTTATATATCTGAAATTGATATTTTGTAGTTCATATTTTTACAAAAAAGAAATTGCATCACCGTAATTTTTAAAATATTATCAAATATGGGTATTTTTATGTTTCCCCAATTCCACACTTAAACCCAATACCCAACTCAGGCCCATCACCTTACCCATCGACCAAATCTGTGGATAGCTTTAAACACTTATTCACTTGGCCCACCCCAACCCCTTGATTCAATACTATATACCACACTTCATCTCTTTTCTTTCCAACACGGCTGATCGGCCTCCACCCACCAGAACATCACCGCTCGTCTCTGCCGTCGATCAACGAACCACGGCCGATGAAGAGTTTTGAGCCCTAAAATCACAATTATTTCATAACTAAGTTATTTGACAAGAAAAATGCTAAACCTTGATTTTTGATGTCAATTGAGAATTTTAATTTGGGCTACGTACTTTTATTATTTTTTTTTTTGTATTACTCATATTTTGGTTGCTGTGGCTAGGGGTGAGCAGAAATAATGGGTACCCGGTTTCGGACCCGAAATCGCATGGGATCCGCCGGGTTCAGCCCTGGAATCGGACCCG
Source organism: Phtheirospermum japonicum (assembly GCA_014905375.1). Lineage (NCBI taxonomy): Eukaryota > Viridiplantae > Streptophyta > Magnoliopsida > Lamiales > Orobanchaceae > Phtheirospermum > Phtheirospermum japonicum. The sequence goes on from BMAC01000036.1 coordinate 1,072,444, forward strand.
CCGGTACCGGTTTTGGTACCAAATTTTTGAAATCGATTATGACCGGTTCCGGTTCTGGGTCCACACTTTCGAGATCCGGTACCCAGTGGGACCGGTTCCGGGGCTGGGTACCCGTTAGAACCAGTTCTTGAACCGGGTACCCGGTACCAAGTCTTTATTATTATTATTATTACTATTATAGTTTATCTATATAATTAATTATGCACTAAGATTTTATTTTTAAAAAATGGCTAATATTTATAGTAAGATTTGATTAAATACTATGTGGTTTAATTTTTGGTGATTGCATGGTATAATGAGATATTGTCATTTAATTAAGAAGTATAATTGAATACCTAAAATCCATTTAATTAAATATTGTATGAAATTATTTTTGGTGATTGCATGGTACCGGGTACCCGATTTCGGAACCGGTTCCCACTGGGTCCGGGACCGGTTCTCTTTTTTTGGACCCGGTCTTGACCGGTTCCGGTTCTAATTCTAAGAAACTTGACCGGGTACCCGGTTCCGCTCACCCCTAACCGTGGCTGTGAATTTAAATGGGATTTTGATGCCCGTTGCTGGGATGAGATGATCCTTAGTAACGCCCAAGTCCTGGACCACCTTTCGCCTTGATCAATTAATAAATAAGTAATAAGCTATTTTGATTGAACATAAAAGAGAGAAATAATTAAGCATTAAGCTATTTCTATATTATTGGTTTTTAATTATAGACATTCAGTTTAGTAAATATAAGATAAGCAAAGAAAATAGTTAATTTTGAGTTCTACGATCTTGGTTAATCACAACATTTATAAGAATATGTAAAATATCAAATTACAAAAAATAGTTAAATATTGACGGATATTGTTGACGGGCAAAAAACCCGTCAGCCGACATGCTGACGGGCTAACGTCGTCAGCAAGCAGCCCGTCAGCCGATTCTCAAAACGGCGTCAATATACTATTTGAGCGACCGGTTTACTGAAGGGTAACTGACCGGCCGAAGTGCTGACAGGTCAATGCCCGTCAGCATAATAAAAAAAAAAAGACGGGTACCTCACCGTCAACAATATTAAAAAATTATAAAAAAAATACTGACGAGCCCGTGCCCGTCAGTATTCTGGGGATATATCCATCTCATACAGAAACACAAAATGCGTAAGAAAAAAAAAACATTCCCTCCCCCCGTTCACCCCAGCTCGGCCGTCGCCCGTTTGCCATCCGTCGCAACAGCAGTAGCCGACTGCGGTCGCAACAGCAGCAGCCGACTGCCGTCGCTCGCCGTCGCCGTCAGTTCACAGGTAAGTCTTTTTGGTTTGTTCTTCAAATTTTTTTATATATTTTTGTATAATATTTATATGTATTAATTTTGTTTTTAATTTGTAATTATAGTTTAGGTTGAATTTAGGCTTTAATTCATTTTTAGTTTTGTTATTTATATTAGGGTTTCAATTTATGTTTTAATTTTCAATTAAGGTTTCAATTTAGGGTATAAATTTCAAATTAAGGTTTCAATTTAGGGTTGAGTTTAGGAGTGATTATATAATTGGGGTTGAATTAAGGATTAATTATAAAATTAGGGTTTAATTAAGAAATTTTTACATAGTTAGGATTTAATTTAGTAATAGTTAAATAATTAGGGTTGAATTAAGAAATAATTATAAAATCAGGGCTCAATTTAGCAATTATTACATAATTATGGTTCAATATATGCAATTATTTTTTAAAGTTTATGCGATGGTGATTTTTAAAGTTTATTACGACTTAATTAGCCCTCAATCGATTGATGTTGTGATTGTGCAATTGTGATTTGTTTGGAAAAATGTCGATGATGACGTGATGTAAGGGGCCGGCCGTGAGGTTTCGTCCCTCCAATAACGGTTTTCAAAATTATTTTCAAAATTGATAGTGATTTTAAAAAGTTTTAAAAAGTGCGTGGTGGGGTTTTTCAAATGCTGTGATGATCGTCAAGTTGTGTTTAATTAATATTTAAGTTTTGATACACATGTAGGATTGGTGACATTATTATATTTTATGTGTAACGACTGATTATAATATAATATTTTAAGTATTTAGTAAAAGTGACAGGTTTTAGTGATAATGTGATTATTTAATGCAAAAGTAAAAATATTTCTATATAAATACAACACAATACTTAAATTTAAAAAGTTCATAAAATCATGTTTGTATTAGAAAATTTATCCAAATCAACCATTAAACTAGATTTGAGAAAAAAAAAAAAACGAACATTCATAAAAAGCCCGGCTTTGTACACTTTATCTAACCGATCATATTCACACTTTATCTAACTTATCAGATTATAGTTATTTTTTCAGTTTCAACTGGTCGATAATTTTATTAGCCACAGTCAATTCCTCGATTGTCTTAACATCATTCGATTTTCTCACGGGTCCAATCCTCGATCTCTAATCCGATTTTCTCATTGGTCAAACCCGCGATCTCTAATTTCATTTTTACAATCACCGTGCCCTATTTTTTTAGAAACATGATTGAACATTTGATCATAAGAATTTCATGAATTTCTCCCTATAATTTTTTTGGTGTTGAAAAGTTTGGGTGATATGGAAACACGGGTATATTGATTTTTTGTCGGACTTGTTATGATTATTACTGGTTGTTGTTCGTAGTTCTCTAGGTTTCTTTATATAATTATTTATTAAGATTGCAGCTAATTTGTTAGAGTTATATATATATATATATATATATATATATATATTTATTTATTTATTTATTATGTCATTCTTTGAGTTATGTTAGTTCGTGTTTAGATATACGTTGACTTGTTTTCTATTTGTAAATGTTGGTCAATGTATATCGAACATGTCGCATGTGTAACATGTGTTTATTGCTCCACTATGTATGGTCTATTCTCATTTTCTGCTTCAACTGAGTCATTTTTTATGGTGACCGTTAGAATGAAATGTCATAAGGAATTTGTGAGAGTCCATGTGAGATTTAAGGAATTAAGTATATTTACATAGATAGAAAGATAATTGCAGATTCGTACGCGGATTGATTGAAATGATGAACTTAGTTGCTTAGTTTCCAAAGCACATTGATTGGGCAAATCAAACTTGTAGCGATTTTGCTTTAATAAATTGATTTGAAATTAATGACAATAATATTTGCTCAATCTCCAAAACACTTATAAAATCAGTGTACACATATGATATACAAATCAAAAAAAAACGTTTATAACTATAGGAAAAAAATAATTAAAAAAACATTTAATTGTTAATATCTATATTAGTATA
>BMAC01000036.1:1077839-1095921 GCA_014905375.1 Phtheirospermum japonicum
ATATATAATATTATATATTATAAGTATATACCTATATATATATATATATAACTTTATGCACCCTGCTAGTTGAAATTAATACTCCCTCCGCTCACCAAGTTGATTAGTCTTGCGGGTTGATTTCACACAAATTAAGAAAAGAGTAGTTTATATAGTTAAGTCATTAATTTAGTTAGTGTTTTCCATTTATTACCCTTTTGAATTTATTAATTTTAATTAATACTCAACAGAAATCAATACTGAAATTACGTATATTTGTTATTAAGAATAGTAAGATTTTGCCAATATAATCATAATTGTTCATTTACCACTTAAAAAATTAGGTATTTTTAAAATATTAATTAAAGGTATGTGTGAAAATAAAAAATTCATAATATGTTAAATATGTTAACTGAGCTATCTTTTTTGATAATTACGAGAATAGAATAAAGAACTATTCGTGAGATGGATGGAAGGACAAAATGGAATAAAAAAATGATAGTAATTATTTCAGTTGGCATGCATGCATGCTTTGTGGAAAATCTAACGATATGACTTTGAACCCGTCGATCATCTTTCTCTTCACCTAACGCCATATTCTTCTCCTATTTAAATCACCTCTTGAAACCACGAATTAATCATAAACTCAAAAAATTATTTATTTTCCAAAAGAAAAAAAGAAAATAAAGATGAGATAATGAATATTCTTATTTATAGTGTCTGCTATTGTTTTGCAGGGGCATTCTGATATCGGCCGCCAATGACAAATTAGTTTTGGAATGGTCCGCCGAAAGGAGATCCAATTCAGCCGCCGCCCGGCCGCCTCAAAACCGCCGCTCATGCCAGAAAACAACTTCCAGACGGATGCTGGGAAGTGGTCCATCCCACAGGGGCAGAGGCCACAAATCCGCCCCGGCTGGCAAAAAGCATCCAGCTCCTCCCCAAAGTTGATCGATGTAATGTAATTAATTAATTAATTAATAGCATGTTTAAATTATCTAATGAACCTTATTAATAAGTTAAGCGAAATAATCAGCTTTATTTTGAAACTTTGTACGTACGTGGTGGTATTCTCTTGAACTTGTTTCATGAATAAATCAATGTATATAGTTTGAATCTATCTGTATTTATTCTCCTTAACTTTAAGTGATTTTGCATTGCGCGGTTTCTGAAAAACTAGAATAGTTATCATATAATAGAGTTAGTTTAGATATCGAGAATCATATATAAACCACTCAAAAGGTGTTTTTTTTATTTATTTGGTGCGCGCATAAATTTTTGTGAGAACGTGTTAAGAATATTAAAATATTTCACGATTATTGGGGTAAGAACATAAGATAGAACAATATTAACTAGGACGTGAGACCACATCAAACCCGGTCCACATTATTAATACAGTACTAATTAAGAAATAAAATGAACAAAGAAATAGATCTCTCTCACTCCCTCTTCGATGGAGATTAATATTGCAATTAATTAAGATGTGGCAGTATAGTATTAATTTAACCATCATTTGAACCACATTTCTCACATTCAAATAGTAGTTTTGACTTCAAAAAGAAATTATCTTGTAATTACATTTCACCAAGATGGATATTATATATCTTGTCTTTACACTTCACGGTGATAGAAATTATATCTTGTAATTTCACAACTTGTTTTAAATTATCTTGCAAGACTTTTTGTATTTTCGTCAAAACAAAAATTATGGCCACGCCACTACTACATACCATATAACTAACTAATAACGTGTTATCGAATATTTTGCAACATAACAAGAGAGACTCATATCGTCACGGACCTCACGAGTATAGAAAATTGGAATAAATTATTTGCTCACATAATAAAAGAGATATATCGATATTATATATCCCAAATCTTATCAAACTCTGATAATTGAGAAAATAATATTATTATTATATTATCTACCAACTATACTCTTTTGTGGAGGCTTGTGGAGGATCACTCTTTGCCAAATATATACCATCACTTCTTGCTTCCCAATAACATATTGTGGGGTCATACTTTGCGTATTGACAACGGCTGCTACGCCATTTGGCACTATAAACGACAAAAGCAACATCTTTATTCCCCACCAGAGATGGCAGAAGTACAATGTTCTGAACCAGCTGGACACGTCAAATATAAACTGCTGACCTGGACTAATAGTGTGATATCCTAGTTCATGACTCCCCGATGCACAATGCAAGTCCAATAGCGAGGAATTATTTGGAAGAGCATTAACAACATAAACAGTACCTGCCAGTGCTTCTAAGGACACTGTTGAAATAAGTATAAGAACTTGTAATAATTTCTTACCCATTCTATTGTTTTTTTTTTTTTTTTATTTTCCAATTTTTATGTTTTTTAAGTTCATTGCTAAATGTCATGTTTCTTGATTTAGAGTTACTAATGATAGTGTATTTATAAGGAAAAAAAACAATATCAAATCGAAGAGTACACATTAACGTCATAAAATTTCCCAAATTGATAGAAATTCTAAATATATCAAGATTAACTGTTTTTAAAAAGTTTCATATAAATAAACATTTATTTATATACTATTTTTGAATAAAATCATCACGAGATTGGAGATGAATATGTGACCAACATTTTTTACTATTGTTTAGATGAGTTGATTGGAGAAGTTCATCCGTAACAAATGTTAGCTAATCGACAGGGAGTAATTGATTACTGATTCTAAGTGCTTAACAGGTAATGAATAGCTAGCTCATCACTTATTCATGTTTGATAAATTGGTTTATTAAATAGTTCACTAATACTATAAAAACAACAGAAAAAATATAAAAACTATTCACATATAATAATAACAAAATTAAGAAAAATACAATATAAAATAATAAGAACACAATACACTTGAGTTCATTTAAATAAGAGAATGAATTTAAAATAAATTTTTCAACAAAAATAAAAAATGCTACTATTATTTGGAAAAAAATAATCAATTGGAGATGTTTAGACCTAATCAACTAACGCTAATTGATTAATTAGAAAGTTGTGTCGAGTACTGTAAAATGGTTCGTTGAAGATGGATTAACTAATACCAAGAATTATTTGGTTTCACTAAGAATTATTAAGAAACAATAACAAAGTTTTCTTTTCAATTTCAACATTTCAAAATTTTTTCTCAGTCATTGCAACTAGCCTATAGTCTAATATAGGGAGTGTTTACTCGAGTCTAAATAGTATCCATTAATTATGACAATTGATCGATAGGCAATTTTTTAAGTACTACAAGAGGTTGATATATCCAAGTATAAGCCTTACCCCACTTGGAATTTATAATGTTAATTTTAATATCATTGAACCACGTTTCTCATATGCAAAATCATAGTTCTTGACTATGAAAATGCAGGTGGTTCCAGAAACGGGCACACCCCTAATTTCCTGAAAAGTAATTTGAAAATCAATTTAAATGACATCATCGATGATGCACGTGCACATCTAATCATCTATGAAATCCTCACCCGCCGTGGTTGCTCAAGTTCTTTCTCTAGAGGTTATTTGCTACTAAAACCCCTTCTCCACCTTCAATTTATCTAACCCAAATTAGCTATTTGATATTTGATTCGGGATCGATCGATAAAAACTTATTTAATGAGTTGTTTGTTAAGTTAGCGAATCAAGATTGAACACAATTTCCCATTTGAGAATATATAAAGCAACTCGTTTAGTAAAATATATGTGAAAATTCTAAAATATTCGAGCTCGATTCTTATTCGTCTAAATTTTGTTTGAGATTAATTCAATTACTAACCAATCAAGCTTAAACACAAATTTTAAAACTAGATATATTTTCAAACAAGCTTCGATTCATTTATATCCCTAATTTCAATTGGGTTTGCTGTATTTGGTATAATTAATTGGGGTAATTGTCAATATTACATAGAAAAAAATATTTTTGTTAAATATTTTAACTAATTATACAAAATGTCAAATAATCCAAACATAAATATACAATTATAAGATTACTCCAATTAAAAATAATATTAATAACCAACACACCATCAACACTACTTCATTCCACCCCCACCAGCCACCCACCGCCTGCCACTGTCCGGCCGCCGCCGCCAAAGATTTTTCCGGCGACCACCGTCGGAAGATTTTCCGACGAGTTTTTTTTTTTTTTTTCCCAACAAACATAAAGTAAGAAATCTCACTATAAAGTAAAAGAATTTCTTACTTTTCCATACACTAAGTATGAAAATCTCACTATAAAGTAGGATTTTTTCTTACTTTTTTGAACATAAATTAATAATGTCTTTTTTTTAGGAAATAAAGTAAGAAATTTCACTATAAAATAAGAAATTTTCTTACTTTTTCGAATATAAAATAACAAACTTTCTTACTTTATAAGATATAAAGTAAGAAATTTTATTACCTTTTCGAACATAAAGTCAGAAGACTCATTAAAAAGTAATATATAGTTGTATTAAATAAGAAATACATAATAATTTGCTATTAAGCAAGAAACTGTTTTTTTCTTCTTTTTTTTTTTTGGCGAAAAAAATTGTATAATAAGTATGAAATATATAACAACATTTTCACATCAAGTAAGAAACTTTTGCAATCAAGCAAAATACTTTTTGTCATCAAGTATAAATTTTTGGACATTAAATAAGAATCTGTGTACATATAGTAAGAAATTCGAATATAATAAGAAATATCTCCGATGACCGGAAATATTTTTGTACATATAGTAAGAAATGCATACATATAGTAGAAATATTTTCGATCACCGAAAATGTCTTTGGACATTAAGTAAGAAATATTTGGACATATAATAAGAAATTGTGTGGGTTGAGAAAAAAAATACACTGACTCCATGAACATATAGCAAGAAATTCAGACATACAGTAAGAAACTTTTTGGCCGAAACAAAAAAAGATCGCCAAGAAAAAAATCCAGCAGCCGGAGAATTTTTCGATGATTGGAAAAAAAATTCCGGTGGCCAGAAATTTTTTTGGCCAGTGGTGGCGGCCGACTGCAGCAGGTAAGGCGGCAGCCACCCGCTGCCCAATTATAGTAGTAGTAGTATTTATTTTTATTAGTTTTTTCATATTAAGGGTATTGTACTACATTCATATGACCATTTTGAGTTATTTAACAAAATGTAGAGACTATTACTTAAAATTGAATGTACAAATGGATCTATACTTGGGGTCTATTAGAAAATTTCCTCTAATTAATTTCATCTATATTAGCCCCCATAGTAAAACCCAAATTAAGAAGAAAAAAATCTCTAATTTCCTATTCGAGAAAATAAATAATTCTCTAATTAAATTGTTGTTGATTGGGCTCCTCACGTTACCATCAAGGCGCAATTCTGCTCAACCCAAGTCCACCTGAAAAATTTAAAACCTATTGATTTTTAGCCCAAATTTGTTGTCGGGACAGTTTCATTCGTCCACGAATCCTCACTTTCTTATTTAATATTGGCAGCCTCCTTGGGGATTTAATCCCAGCCATTTATCCATCATTATAACTCACAACCCTAACTTGCAGTAAGCACACTTGTAGCGCCCAAATTTTATAAAAGGATACCAAGGTAAAAACACAACAACTATCTGACAAGGTTGTTGCAATTGGACGAATCTCTTGGTACACCAAAATACTTAACAATGAAACCAAATTATAATATCTAGTCGAAAGGTGGACAAGATTACTCACTCGATTTACAAAACTTATTCTCGGTATTCTAGTGCGAAGAAGGTTGCTGCATCCTTGCTTTCTACTAAACATTTAAAATATTTCCAAAAGAAAACGTGATGAGCCAAAAAGGCCCAATGAGGGGGGAATTGACATGCAATATTTATAAAAAAATAGTTTTCAAAATTTTAATCATGAAATACAAGTTAGATATGACAAACAATAACTAATTAAGTGCCATATAATAAAATTGTCAAAATGCAAATTATCAATCACATCAAGAGAGTGAAACAAATTCAAATCAAGTCGAATCAAACAAGCAAACAATTCACAACACAAGAAACGCAAGGTCAACGTGGATCAGACATTGAACACCTCATCAAACATTTGGCCGAAGCCCAAATCACCTTATCCCTCCCAATTGGCTTGACGTCCCTTTGTATTGGGTTAACCCAGGGATCATCATACTCATAAGTATATCCGAATTCCTACGACCCAATCGCCTGTCGGACACTCCGTCCTTCAGTGATGGGATTAGGACAATATGGGAAATCAGACAAGGACCGCATGCAACCTGCTCGATTACTTGTCATATTATCCCACACCAACAAGAACAAGGAAGCAAGATTTTGACTTGAGAGTCAATTTTTGATGTTCGAACAAGATAACAAATATTATTTCTTTTTGCACAAGTATAAAAAGTACATGGAAATCATTTACAAACCACAAAATATGATTTCAACCAGTGTCAATCTCGTGTTCAAGATGACAACAAAGACGTATGAATATAATATAGTTTAATAACAAGATACACATATAAAACCTTTATGCAGGCATATATTTATGATGTGAATGCAAATGAGATAAGGAACATTTTTAGCTTGAAAGGTTTTTTTGAAAACAAGAATCACATATTTTGTTTTCCTTTGTACAGAAAGTGTTTTCCACTATTCTCAAAAATTTCAAATCAATTTAAAATTTCATTTTAGAAAAATAAACACCAATTTAAATAGTTTTAGAAGTTTTAATCCCACCTTTCATCTTGTTGGTTTGGCGGGATGGAAAGACAACCAAGGTGAACTCTAAAACCGAAACATCACGTCCATCAAATGTTAACATAGACTACAAGACCAATATATAAAATTAGGAGGGGGAATAGCTTGAAGCCAATGGACAACGCTGGTAGAAAATGAGACAGCGCCATGGGGTAGTTGTGCAGTGTCTGTAGGCATAAACTTTAATAGAAATATGATATAGATGTGATCTTGGTGTCTATGGAAAGCTATGACTCAGATCTAGGACTCTACTGAAGACACTAAAAACAAACTTAAACTTAACGAGGTTGAAAATGACTAATACCACAAGAATAGAGATGTTGTGAAAATAAAAAAACATATGACATATATTCCTATAGGAAATTGATATTTCGTTTTATTTCTGCGGCAACGGAAATCCAAGACGTGTATCTACAACTTCTATGAACATGTACGTTAAGAGAGCGAAATAGCATATAAACAGGAAGACAGTGTGCTGCGCATATTTTAACAATCAAGAATCTTGTAGAGTTTCTTGCGTTTTGACCTATTAAACTCAAGATTTCATCCTATTACACTCCCCTTACCTCAACACAGATTTCATCAAGTTCTTAACAACATCACTACATCAAACTCATCCAATTTCAACAAAAATAACTACCCAAAATCAAGAACCTTTTTTACAATTTAATTTAAGACTCAAGGACACAAATCATATGAACACCTGCGGATCAACATGCCAAAAATAAACAAATATTTGGTAAAAATGAAATTTCAAATCTCCTGATTTTTTATGAATTTTAATCAGTCCTCCAAAGCCTAATAAAACTGGGCAACTACTTATTAAAGAAGAAGATAGAGGGAAGCGATGGTGGCAGAAATTTTAAAAATTAAGATACACCAATGTTACAAGATTCCAAAAATTAAAAAAATAAAAAAATAATAATAGATTTGGGGTATATCTTAGTTTCAGAAATCAATCGAAATATCTAATTCTATAATACCAAAAGTTTTCAAGATCACCACCGATGAAGATTTGCAAAAGGTTTTATAAAAAAAGAATCTAACATCTTAGTCTAAGAGCATATAAATTAGCTAACTTTACAATAATAGTTCGCACCAGCCCATTGCTTTGGTTGTGGTCCTGACGATTATCAGCTCATGGGGTTGATCATGTAAAGAAGCAAAAATAAGAACAGTAAGAGAAAAGTAGAATGGGATTTTCTATCGATTATCGCCTCAGCCATAAAGACAGCGATTCTCGATGATTAGATGGTGTCGGCGAGCATAGATGCTTCGCCTGAGAAGAAATAAAACTAACAGAAAGAACATACAACATAACATAGAAGAGAGAGGGAGACAGTGTGTCTGTGTGTGTTTTTATGAGAAGAGTGCGAGGTTTGACTGGGGCTATTTATAGAATGAAAATTGAGAAGGGGCGCAGGTTGGGCTGGTGAAGGCTCATTTGTTAGGATAAGGATTCCAACAATAAGTGATAAACTTGGCTTAAATTTCTTTTGTAATTAAACTAAAATGTTTTTTAATCGGGTAAGTGTAAGGCGAGGCTTGGGCTTAGTTCAGAAAAATAATTTATCAATAATAATAAATAAGTGTAAATCAAGAGATCAATTCTTGTAAAATAAATTTGAGTCCAAGTATTTTTATTCCTATTATAAGATAATCATATATTTATAATAACTCAGATTATTATAATAACTTTACAACTTTTAAATAACATAAAATACTAAAACTTAGAAATTAAGACTACTTTAATTAATATATAGGTTAATTGAGAATGGGACTTCAGAACACTCCTCCCTCTCTCTCGCTTTGAGCTTGTATCTCTCCACTCTCATTCTTCTCAGTGAAAGCCAACGTGTGCATGAGATAAGATCTGATTATTTTTCTTGAGGTTATATCATTGTGATATTGTTGTTTATGAATCAGGGTGCTCAATGGAGTTTATTGTTAACGAGTGGGCTTTCGTGTCTGGGATCGAAAGGGGTGGCGGTACGAGGTGTGGTGGGTTTTTTGGTGCCTAAGTGACTTTTGTGGTCGATCGTCGGTTTATTGTGATAATTAAGGGCCAATGTAGAGATATGAGTCAGATCCCATCAAAAACATCCATAGCTCGCCGGAGATCATCACCTTGCTTAGATCGACGACGAACTGACTCGTCGTGAAGGCGATTTCATTCATTATACTTGTGTGTTGTACTTTGTGTATTGTCCCCGATTCTGCCTTAATTTTTATGTAGCTGCTTGTTGTTTGTAGGTACGATTTGATGTGGGTCACTGGATACAATGAGCTAATGTGGTTTAATTACTTTCGTTAATTTGTTTATCAATTAGTAGTTTTAGCTTTAAAGAAGCTCATGCACTTGAAACTCTCTTGCCCGGCCATTGAGCGCCATCGGGGATCTTGAGGGTCAAGGGCTGTCTGTTTTATGGTAAAATCACCGATCGAATTGAGTTGTTAAGTTAGTTCGTAGAATGACAAGCATTTGCCGTGATTTATTTGTAAATTTATCTTTTGCTCGTCTTTATGATAGGTGCTTTATGTGCTTATTTTCTTTGTGCGTGTTGTGTTTTTTTGTGACTTTTTTTTTTGTGGATTTAATGTTTCTATGTTTCATTTTCTGTGTTGTCGTGTGCGTAAGTTATCAAAACTGGTGCGTTTTTAAAAATGGCTTCAACCTCATTGTTTAGCTTATCTCCTTTTAATGGAAAAACTGATTTTGCCTTTTAGCAAAAAAAAAAGCAATTGCTAAGCTTATGAGTAGTTATTTATTTTAAAGGGTGAGGTGTATGATTGCATGTTCTAGGTTTTCAAATGAATTTTGGGAGGAAACTGTTGTTACTTTTGTTTATTTGATCAATAGATCGTCTTTCATGCCTTTGAATGGTAGATGCCCAGAACTTTTATGGAATTATGTGTAAATTGGTTTTTCAAATTTGAAAGTGTGTGCTTGCTTTGGTTTAGTGCAACAGAAAAATGACGATCTTGAACCTTGTTATGTGAAATGTGTTTTTCTTGGCAATTATGATGGAGTTCGTGGTATCAGAATCGTTATGACACGTGTCTCGTATCAACCCGCGCTCACAAAAGGGGGTGGTGTAGATTCGGCACGTAGCACTCACTTCATGAAGTGTTGAGTTGGGCAAGGTGTGAGCACTGTTGGGCTACCCTCGTGAATCAGTCCCCCTGACCTCCGAGTATGTTATTTTTCAAGGGGCATATTGAGCAACGCATGGCCATGAGTCGTCCATGTACGAGGGTGTATGCTATGATGGAAGGGGGAGAATGTCACGTCCCGCGTAAAAATGGTATCTTTTGATGGATAATTATTGGTGGATGCTTAGGAATATGGTATATGAATGGCTTCAAAAGGTGTTTTGGAGGTACGCGCATACTTTCTCAAAGTTCAGGCATGAAAACCTAGTTAATTATGGAGAGCTTGTCTCTATACAAGAAATTGACGATGAAGAGGGGACTAGACCAACCCTACTGATAAATACAATTTTTACGTACATATTGGAACTTATTTGATTAGGTTTCAACTATTATATGTATGTTTTTAATATCTTTTTTACTTTAATTCCTATTATTTAGATGTTAATACGTGTTTGGTGTTTTTATGTTGTTTTATTGGATTTTTGGAGCTAACTTGGACAAATTAGGCTTGAAGAAACACAAATAGGCAAAAGATGAAGGATTGGGCTAAAAATAATGAATATGAGAATTTATTGGGCTAAGATTCGATCAAGCTCACAAAGTCAATAAGTCAACGAGGCCCACAAACACAGTTGCAACCCCCTTCGCGGCCGCAACTCGGTCCGATACTGCAGGGCATTTTTACAACAAGCATTATGTTATATTTAGTAATATGATTTATAATTATTTATTGTATAATTTGTAATTATTTGTTGTTGGGATAAATTTAGAATGAGATGTAGAAGGAGGAGGGTGAGTTACTTGGAGAAGAAGAAGAAGAAGAATGTAGTGAGAGAATGTAATTTTTTATTTGATACCCTTCTTACTGACGGATTAGAGATATGTGTCCATGCTTGGTGGGGAATTGGTAGGGGTTGCAGAAACCCAGGGTAGAGCCCTCCTTCAGACTTACTCGTAGCACACACATCACACTGTTTTACCCAAGATTCAACCTCCTTCTTTAAAAGTGGCCAGTCTAAGATCCTGTTAATCCTCTTATAGGTCCCCGGGATACCAGAATGCTCAAAAATCTGAGTTATGCATTTCAGTCAAAATAATGTTCTTGAGTGTAGGGTCATTTCCCACACTTATTATGCCCTTGTATCTTATAATCTCCCCTTGTAGCTCAAATTCGATGTATGTTTGTGGGTATAAGGTCTTTGCTACTAAGATCTTGGCAAAGAAAGGGTCATCTGGATAGCTGGTAGCTACCTATTTGACCCACACTGGTGTTGTGGTTAAGATAGCCTGACATAGATCCTCAATGGGTCCTTGTTTGGATAGGGCATCTGCCACTTTTTTTTCAACTCCCTTTTTATATTGAGCCTCATAGTTTAGCCCCAATAGTTTAGTCATCCATTTTTGTTGCATGGGGTTCATGATCCTCTGTTTTTAAAAGTTCTTAAGTGCTTGTTGATCTGTCTTGATATGAACTTATACCCCTGAAGATAATTTTTCCATTTTTGAATAGCCATCAGCATAGCCAAGAATTCTATCTCATAAATGAAGAGAGACTGATTCCTTATGCATAAAGTTCTACTCATATAAGAAATAGGTCTACCCCCTTGCATCATAATAGCTCCTACCCCAGTGCCATTTGCATCTGTCTCAAGAATAAAAGGTTGGGAGAAATTCGAAAGTGCTAGTACAGGAGATATTACCATAGCTTCCTTGAGATTAAGGAAAGCTGATTCAGCACCATATAAAAGCTCCCTTCTTAAGCAAAATGGTTAAAGGTCTGCTTAACATCCCATACCCCTTAATGAGTCTCCTATAATATATTGTGAGGCCTAGGAATCCATTGAGCTGTTTCACATTGGTAGGTCTAGGACACTGTACCATGCCTGATATCTTGCTAGGGTCAGTAGCAACCCCATTTTTAGAGATAATATGGCCCCTGTATTCAATTTGTTCTTGCCCAAAGTGGCACTTGCTCCTTATTTCATATAGAGAGTGATCCCTGAGTAAAATTAAAACTGCCCTCAAACCTTGGTAACGATCATCCTCTATATTGTTGTAGACTAAAATATCATTTAAGAAAACCAATACAGACTTTCTTAACATTGGTTGAAAAACCTGGTTCATCATTGATTGGAATGTTGCTAGTGCATTACACAAACTATAAAAGGCATAATCAAAAACTCATACTACCCATTGTGTGTATTGAAAGCTGTTAGATACCTATTCTCTGGTCTCATCAATATTTGAAAGTATCCTGATCTCAAATAAATCTTTGAAAAGTACTTATCACCATGTAGCTCATCTAGTAATTCATCAATGATAGGAATAGGGTAATCATGTTTGATGGTGAGACTATTCAAATACATGTAGTCCACACACATTCTCCAAGTGGTATCCTTCTTCTTGACTAGAAGTACTGGGGATGCAAAAGTTCTGTTGTTGTGCTGTATAACACAAGAGTCTAAGAGTTCCCTCACAATCTTCTCAATCTCATTCTTCTAACTGTGGGAAACCCGTATGGAAATTGATGCTTAGCTGCCTTCTTTAAACACAATGTGATGTTCTACCCCTCTGAAAGGTGGTAGCCCAGTTGGTTCCTCAAAAATATCTTGGAACTCCATAAGTAGTGCATTTGGTCTTTCATTACTGCTTACTGATTCTGGTTTGGCCTTAATCCAGAACATTTTTTCAATTTGTGTTGGTAATTCTTGGTGGACCATCTCAAAGAGGGTAGGTCCTGAAATTAGCCGACACTCATTTGGTGAAGAGATAGCTAGTATCTTCACCCTTTTCCCCAAGAGTGTGACGGTAAAAGTCATGTGGTCATAGTGAAGTTCAATTGGGGTGCAAGATTTTAACCAATCACCTCCTAGGATTAAATCACAACCTTCATTAGCTAACACTCTAGAAGAATAGGCAAAAGAGTGCCCCTGCATTTTCCATTTAAAACCTGATACCTTTGTATATATAACCATCCTTTGACCATTAGCCACCTTGACCATAATTGGTTTAACAGACTCTAGGCTACACCCTAGCCTCCTAGCAATGGATTCATGTATAAAACTTAGAGTACTGCCTGTGTCAATTAATATGTGTAGTTTTTTAGTGCCCACTGATCCATAAAGTCTCATGGTAGTAACTCCACCTTTTCCTAAAATTGAGTTTAGTGACATCTGAATGTCCTCCATAACCTCAGTGCTAAGCTGATCAGTAACTTCATTCTCATTAGAGGCCTGCATATAGTGCAATTCTTCTTCCTCAGTCATAATCATGTAAGATATCATATTCTTACACCTGTGCCCTCCTAAAAAAGTCTCATCACAGTTATAGCACAAGCCCTTATCTCTCCTGCCAGCCATCTTAGATGCAGTAAGTAGTTTGAACTGAAGTCTGTTATTGGTTGGGGGTGGCTTAAGTGTGGTATTCAGCTCATTTCTTTTAGGGTTATAAGGAAAGGGAGGTTTAAATGGTGACCTGAACTTCTTGATTAATACCTCCAAGGTGTGTAATTGCCTTTGCCCCAACTCAATGGTTTGTTATAGATAAGAGGGCTCAAATATGTGTATGAAAGATTGTAGTTCTTCACTAAGTCCACTGATGAAGCTAGCTATAAAATAATCCTCAGAATATGCACCCTTGTTTAATAACAACATACAAGCTCTTAGTTCCTCAAATTTTTCCACATATTCAACATAAGAGTGTGTGTGCCTAAGTTTGTTAAACTCTGCAATAATTTTTAATTCCTTTAATTCTTCAAACCTGACTGATATTACCTCTAAAAACTGAGACCAGGTAAGATCTAATTATCCGATGGAGAAATGTTCGTACCATTGGGCAGCTCCCCCTTCAAAATGCATAGATGATAGGGTTACCTTTTGTGAGTCTGGGAAAGTCTAGCTTAGGTAGTGGGCTGATAATATTGCTAACAGGGTAATCCTGGATCATCCTATTTTGTAATGTTGTATGTTGCCTTGGTGCAGTTCTTGGGGGGTGGTCCAACCTGGTCCTGGGTCACCCAGTATTTATCCATCATCGGCTTGTTTATTTCCTTTATCAAAGTTTAATAGATGCCAAGGTTCGTGATAAGTGATCAAACTTGCCCAACATTTGTAAGTTGATTCGTATTATTTGTTCTTGCAGTCTCATCTCTAATGCTTCTCTTTTTCGCAGATTCCGTTTGTAAGACTTGATCAATGGGTTTTTGTGCTTCCTGCAGATCATTAAAATGAGTAATTTCATCCATCTCTGGGGATCGAAGGCTCTGAGATACCAACTGTTGTATTCAGTAACATGATTTGTAATTATTTATTGTATAATCTGTAATCATTTATTGATGGGACAAATTTGGAATGAGATGTAGAAGGGGGAGGGTGAGTTATTTAGGTGTAATTTATTGGCATGAAGGGTATCCTAACAAAAAAGATCCAGAAAAATCGAATGAGAAAAATTTAACAAACTTCTCCAATCTGCTTCTTACAAGTGGAGGGTTGGATATAGATAAGCTAAATAAACTTAAACGCCCAAGTTTTTGCCATGTGTCACTTCCTCATTCTAATTTCTGCCCGTTGCACTTGTGGATAGAACCAGCTCAATCTCCAAATCATTTATCTCGTTTCCTTCTTCCTAGCCTTTTGCCCTAGTTTCCAAATTCTTCAAATCTGGTCTTGATTCATGACACGTTCGCAACCCCATTTGCGGTTGAAAACGGGCCAAAACTGTTACTTATACGATTTAATGTTGGAGTTTAAGTTTTGACTTATAAAAGAGGCCTAACAACTGTCCAACTGGAGAATCCAACACCAGACTTCATCTGTTGGAGCTAAGAAATAATTCTGAGAGTTAGTGAGAGGGAAGAGTGAAGAATCGAATGAAAAACACAAAAAAAAAAACATGAAAATCGAAGGATGCAATCCATACAATCTTACAATTTTATCTTGTTTATTTCATTTTTCTTTTTGAACATAAAGTGTTCGATAAATTGTTTAACTTATCATTTGAATATGTCTAACTAGTTCTTTCAATATTCTTGAGTTTGAAAATAATGAATAATTGATGTTTTCATCGTTCTTTCAATCGAGTATGATCCTTTTATATTTTTTATGTTTGATTTCATCGTTGCATAACTAGTTGATGCCTTATTATGCTTATATAGTTGTGATTGATTGAAAACCTTTTATAACTATTAGTTTTGATAAATCAACAATCGAGAGATGACGCCTTCTCATAAATGACCAGTACCCGATTGAAGATGGGGAAAATGCCAACAGAGAGATTTGGCTCAGATCTTTTGTCGATCGACTCCTATGTCTCCGCAAGTGCACCCGTTAAGACCACGCGAAGGATCCCCCAATGGCCTAGTTCACAACCTACCATCAGATACCTCTCTCGACACCTCTCGAAGGATCGTTGAACCCAAAAAAGGAACAAAATACTCTCACCACGACCACGACTCACTCACAAACCCAGACCCCATTACCCTCCTCGCGGGTGAAAAAGTCCGGCAAGGTACCCTCACACTAAGCCCTCGTATCTCTCGCACACACACACTGAAAAAATCAACTCTCACAATATAATAGAAAAACAGAGTGAATCGAGAGAGAATAAGGCAACGGTCACAATGACGAGAGGGAGGAAACCGCAAGAGAAAAGATGAATGTGTAATCTCCCAAGCTTTAACGGCCTGTGTCGACTAGGACTCAGAATCCTGAATTCAGGATTCAAAATACTGAATACTCGTTTGTTCTAAAACTCGAAAATCTAATACTCAAACAACAATATATTACAACTACATAATTAAATATTACTAAATACAATATAATAATACACTATCATCCACTTTTCAGACATGATTTGACATCAAATACAATATAATAATACATTATCATCCACTTTTAATACATGATTTGACATCTACAGTAAAAAATAAACACTACAAAAAAACAGCAAATTTCCGAGGGATTTTCTGAGGGAACGAAATTCCCTCGGAATTTTCCGAGGGAACACCGAGGGAAATAAAAATCCCTCGGTTTTTTCCGAGGGAACGGAATTCCCTCGGAAAATCCCTCAGAAATCAGGGCGCCAAATGTTCCCGCCATGTTTATCGAACGAAAAACCGAGGGATGACCGACGGGTGGTTTTCTGAGGGAAGTAGTCCCTCGGAAAACCGAGGGATATTAGATTCCCTCGGTTTTATTTATTATTTTTTTAAAAAAAATTAATTAAATTTTCGAGGGAATATAATTTCCCTCGGAATTATTCCGAGGGATAAAGGATTCCCTCGGAATTATTCCGAGGGAAATTGTATTCCCTCGGGATTTAATTAATTTTTTTAAAAAAATTAAAAAAAATTAAAATCGTAAAAAATAGAAAAAAAAATACAAAATAGGATTTATTTTCGGGACGCTTAGGCGCACCCCTCCCCGTCGCGGTCATGATTCTTTGGGTTTTGTTTCTATTTTTTACTATTTTTTGGATTTTTTTCTATTTTCTTATTTAACAAATAGGCATGGTGATTTTATATGCTTCTCCTCACCATCCGTACAAGTTTGGACTCTTCTCTCTCCTCAAAACTGCTTCTCCACCAATCAACTCAACGTAAGTTTGYAWRYTTWBATTTTCGATTCAATATTATTGCAACTATATAGGGTTAAATTATTATTATTAGTCATGTGAAAATCAYAAATTGCCAAAAAAAATAAAAAACAGAATAGCATATTTTGTATATAAATAARTAAATCTTATTTTAGCCTCTTAAATTATTAAAGATCGATTTTGCTTATAATGGTATTATAAAACCAAAAAATCCAAAAAATAGTAAAAAATAGAAACAAAACTCGAGAAATTACGACCGGGGCGGGGAGGGGTGCGCCTCGGCGACCCGGAAATAAACCCTATTTTTTTTCTATTTTTTTCTATTTTTTTCTATTTATTTGATTTTTTTTTTTATTTTTTGACATTTCCGAGGGAATTCAAAATCCCTCGGTTAGCAACAATCAATTAATTAGGGTCAATTTAGTAATTATTACACAATTAGGGTTCAATTTAGTAATTATTACAAAATTATGGTTCAATTTAGTAATTATTACAAAATTTAGCAATAATTACACAACTAGGGTTCAATTTAGTAATTATTCCATAATTAGGGGTCAATTTAGTAATTATTTCATAATTAGGGATCAATTTATTATTAATTGGGAAATTAGGGTTCAATTTAGTAATTAGGATTTATCATTAGATTATTAGGGTTTGCTTTCAAATTTAGGGTTTATTCACCCATTATATTGTGTATATATTGTTCATGCATGGGAGGCCGTGGTGATCGGCCGGGGTTTTTAAAAAAATTTGTATATATATTGTTCATGCATGGGAGGCCGTGGTGATCGGCCGGGGTTTAATTTTGTTTATCTATAATATTGTGGAGAATGTGTTGTTGGTTGTATACCGTCGGATGTTGACGTGTGGGTGACGGCGCCGGCCGGGAGGTTTTGTCCCTCCAATAGCGGGTTTTCAAATCTTATTTTTAAAAACGTGATAGGGTGTCACGGTATTTTATTTAAATTTTCAAAATATTTTTAGAAAAATGTGACGGTGGTAATTGTTTATTTGGAACCTTGGCGAAGTGACGCGATGCATATGAATCACTTGTTTTAGAATTAATAACATATTGAAAAATTTGAAACGAAGTTTCGAATTATTCCACTTTTCCTTAGACCCGTTTGAGATTTAGTATCAAATATAGAGTTTGATACTAAATTTCGAATTGTTCCCATTTTTGGACAGTTTGAGAATGTGGACTTGTAGTATGGAAACTTATGTGTATGTTTTTTTTTTTAGTTTTGAAATTTCAGTTTCTGCATCTCTCGAATTGTTCTCGGGTGCACTGAAATATACGTGCACTACGAGAACTGGGGGGAGATGCTGCCGAAATTTTGAATCTAAGAAAAATACATATGTTAAGATAATACATACTACTAAAATGTCATGTTCTTGAATGGGATAGAAGCCTTACCAATTATAAATCGAAATCACCTATTCTTCTCGTAATGCTGCCGAAATTTTGCCACCTTCTTTAAATCTAGACACGCTTGACACTCAAAAATCTTAGGATGGTAAATGATCGTAGTTGGATATAGAACACGCATATGACTCAAAAATCTGACAAATCGTGGTTTCGACAATCAACCGAAAATTCCTTGAGACGAGACAAATTGGACTGGTGGGGCAAC
>BMAC01000036.1:1100424-1160799 GCA_014905375.1 Phtheirospermum japonicum
TGAATTATATCGTATCTTATATATCATCCATTTCAACTAGGGCTTGGAAGACTGAGTGGGATAAGCCCGAGAACAAGAAGAAATCCGAGCAGTGCAGCAAGAATAGGAAGAGCGAGCCTGCTGGACCGGGGACTGGGATGTCGAAGCACACGGGGGGTGCTAGATCTACCATCGACTATGCCTTGGATATAGTAAGTAACGGCTATTTATAATATAATAATATATTATTTATTTGTTTAATTTTAATGTTAATTATTGAAAATTCTATTTGAATACAGGAGCGGGAGACGGGTTCGCCGGCTACGTGCTACGATCTTTTTAGACGTACGCACCAGAAGAAAGACGGCGCGTGGATCGACACGAGATCTGCTAATATTAACGTTAGTCTCTTTTTTATTTTTAACTTATTCTTTGATTTTAACGTAAAATTTTAATAACGAGTTGTATTTCAGGAGGAGTACGAGAGACATCTGACCCAGGAGCAGGAGCGTGCGTCTTCCCAGGAGGAGAGTAACGAGGTTGACCAGGACCAGGTTTTTCTCGGCGTCGCCGGTGTGAAGAAGGGACGGCTTTACGGCACCGGCGCGTATGGGAAGATAGTGGCTGTTGCGAAGGGTTTACTGAAGGGCGACTCTTCCACCTCCTCCTCATCCCAGGCTGATAGACGACAGATCAGAGAGCTCGAGGCGCAGGTCGAGGCTCAGAGGGCGCAGCTTGAGGCGTTGCAGCAGCAGGCAGCCGAGGAAAGGCGACAGCGTGCGGAGGAGCGCCAGCAGCAGGAGGAATTTCAGGCGCGGACGAACGCCCAGATGGCTGAGATGTACGCTCGTTTCCAGCAGCAGTTCCCCGCTCCCTATCAGCAGCAGCAGCAGTTTCCCCCTCCCCATCCATAGAACACTTTTATTTATGTAATATGTAATAAACTTTGTTACTATTTCGATCGAACGCATGTAATTCATAAATTTTTAAATATTTTTTTTATTATAATTGATTTATTTCTTTGACTTTTCTTTAATTGCTTTTTTCAATTTTTTGGGAATTTTAATAATTAAACAAGAATTAAAATTAAAACAAAAAATTAAAAATTAATAAAAAAAATTAAAAAATTAAAAATACCGAGGGAACGTTCCATCGGAATTTTGAAAAATTCGAGGGAATGGGACTCCCTCGGAAATTCGAGGGAAATATTTTCCCTCGGATTTCCGAGGGATTGTCCGGTAATGTTTCCGAGGGAAACAATCCCTCGGAATTCCCTCGGTTTTGTTATTCCGAGGGATTTATTTCCCTCGAAACCGATTTCCGAGGAAGATTTTTTCGAGGGAATTTTTCCCTCGCTTTAACCAAAATCGAGGGATTTTTGCTTAATTTCGAGGGAAAAATCCCTCGAAAATTTTGATTTTTTTTGTAGTGAAAGGATTATGAATCTAACAAATAAGAATTTTTAGGGTGGTAGCAATCACAACTTTTTTACAATGGGTTTAACACAAAAGGTTGGTTTTAAAAATTGATACCATTGCATGTGAAGGTTTTATTTGTAATAGTAAAAACTAGTTTGGTAATCTCAAACCCAACTTTTTGCTAAATGTTGAGAAGTCATGATCCAACCTTTTTCTTTTCTTTTTTTTTTTGTTATTATTTAAAATATATATAGTTTTCTTGGGTTTATGATTATTATATGAGATTTTTAGAAGTTGCAATTTTTTATTTTTTTTTTTTGATGTGGCAAAATAGGTCTCACACAAAAATTGAATATGTGGGTTTATTATTGTTACCACTCATACTATTCACAGAATTCTGAATACCTGAAAATTCTGGAAAATGGAATTTAGAATTCTAACGAATACTAGCCCAAACATGCCCTAAGGTTTGAGAGGAGTCTTTTAGATGGAGGGCCGAAATTGCAAGCCACAATCGGACGGCTGGGATGGAAGGATGGAATCCACGGACTCAACAAGAACCAGATACGACTCGGATAAACAAGCGGGCTGTTGGCAAACTTTATCAATTGGGCCAAAAGATAGAATATGGGCTGGACCAACCAAACTCCAAACAAAAGTAAAATTTTCGGTCTTAATGTTTTCAATATTAATTATATTTAGTATTTTTTTATTGTGTCCGGTGTTACACGGTTGTTGCACTAGTAATCTATATTACTCCTTTTGTTTGGTTTTATTTATCAATTTTTTGTTTGTCTCATATCGTTTGTGTTAAAAATTAATTTGGTAGTTATATAACAATAATATAAATTATTTCATAAATAGGAGTAAAAATGAATACAAACCATGTATAGTACGAATGGCTTTTATTACTTTTGCATTAGTACTCAAAATGCATGGATGATATATATGACTATAACATAATTTGATGTCAAAAAACTTATAATGTATCCACAAATTGTATATATTCGTAGAAAAATTCTATATATTGTATTGAAAATCATATTTTTCAAAAGAATATAAACAATCGTTTCGAAAATTATATTTTTCACTTTAAAAGTTAATTTTTTTTTATTTAAAATAAGACGGTTTTATGAATATAACAAGAAAAGTTATAGAAGGCAGACTTGTAAAAGTATGGGAAGTTTCCTTGGAGATTACGCTCTATATAGTAGGATTTAATGCCATATATATTTACAAGGAAAGTTTTTGTTAAAAAAAAAATCATAATTATCACTTCCTATTTTAATTGGGACACCGACAGAGCGTAACCCTACTAGGAAATAATTTTGGATTCCTAAAATAAATAAGTGAACGAGGGTTATATATATATACACACACACGCTCATCCGCTAGCAATTACACAAAGTATACTTGAATCATATCATATCATATCATATATGGCTCTACCGCTCTTGATTATCCCTCACGAAGAAAGTCACCAAAAAACCCATCAATATCATCACTTTCTTTTTAGCCTCAAACAAAAAAACCCATTGAAAAATTTGAAGTTGAACAACAATATTAGTGATGTTGTTGATAACCTGGACCAAGACCTCGAGTGCATCGGCTCTTCCCATGGATGGCTTGCTTTCTCCCACAAAGCCGGCAATCCTTTTCTTCTCAGCCCCTTTTCCAAAGCCAGGATTCACCTCCCACCCAAACACACCCTCCCCAGAATCACCACCGATCACCAACCCCAATACTCCAAGATCAATAAGCTCGTATTATGCGGGAACCCACACAACTCTACCGTGGTCATCGCCATGCACAGCTTCTGCTTTCGAACCGCCATCGCCTTCTGCAGGCCCGGAGACGTAAAGTGGGCCGATCTCGGGTCCGAACTCGAGACATGCTACGACGTCGTCTGCTGTGACGCCACGAAAACGGCGTTCGCATTGGGTCCGGGGGCCACCGTCGAGGCGTGGGACGTGAAGGGGCCCGTCCCGAGTAGGAAGATGGTTATTGACACTTCTTGCCCTGCAAAACTGGAGCGTGACCGCGAGATATTCCCGAGCGACCTCTACTCCTCCCAATGGTACTTGGCTCTGTCCGAATTCGGGCAGTTGTTCCTGGCGGTGAGGTACATCGGGGAGTTTGTGAGGCCGGACGATGGGGAGGTCGTTCGCGAAGGGGACACGCTGACCGAATATGCGTCCGAGCCGTTGGTGTGCCCGTACAAGACGGTCGGCTTCTATGTGTTTAAGTACGACGACGGGGAGTGGACGGAGGTCGAGGGTTTGGGCGACGAGTGCGCCATGTTTGTGGGAGGGAACCAGTCGATGATGGTGTCGACGGGTAAGGAAGTGAAGGGGAACGCGATTTACTTTACGGATGATTATTGGGACAGGATGCATGAGGATTACAGCTATGGAGGGCATGACATGGGCATTTTTAACATGGGAGATGGGAGGATTCAGACTCTTTTGGGGTGTCAAGAGCAGAGGATTGTGCCACCACCCTTTTGGATTTCTGTTCCTAATCCTACTGTCTGATTTTCCTCTTTCCTTTTTTTTTTTTTTAGCTTATTGGATTATGATGATCAGATAATAGGGTTTTGTGAGAAACTCAGGTTTCTTGTGTAAATTTCATGTGGGATTTTACGGCTTAATTAAAAAGATTTCTGGGATTATTAATTAGTGGTGGATTGCAAATTACTTCCTGTCATGTAATACTTTTCCTGCTCGTGTCATCAATTTTAGTCCCAATAATTAAACCCTTATAAGTATTTCTTAAATAATTTAATTTAAGTTTTTTTTTAAAGAAAAACCTGATTAAGTTGGTAACCTGTGAATTCCCTTCTATTTTTTCCCCTCTCTTGGTTCTTGTTCATATTAATAATCTTCAAAGTTCATTTTAAAAAACACACAAAAACTTGAAAGTTTTCAAATATCCACTTAGACAGGCCCAGAATTCCATATCGATCATACATTGAAAGAAAAATAATTTATATTTCTGTTCAGTATTGTAACTTGGATTATCTTTTGGGGTCCCCGGACTATATAGCCATTTACTCAAATAAATTGTCGCTATTTTTTATGGATACGATGTTTTATAGCTATTTTGCCATTTAATATGATTCATATGTCTTTACTAAATTTCCCTACCATTTTTGGGTTCCTAGGCACAGTTTCTTGGGCCTCTGAGACCGTTTCTTGGGTTATTCCATTTTTTTTTTCTTCTTATTTTTGCTCTTTTATTTTAGTCTATAAAAATGGAAAAAGTTCATTTCGACCGTGTATTTCTACCTTATAATTTTTAAATCTATTTCAAAATTTTACCATTTAGGGTTTGTTAAGTTGAATAGTGGAGTAGCTGTGATTAGTGGGTTTAACTAACCACTACAGCAAGTACCTCGATCATCGTAATTTTGAAACTTATCAAATGCTGCTGGTGAAATTAAATGCTATAACTTAGTATGAGACTGAAAATAATGAATTTGACCTATCTATTTTTGACCAATATATTTTTTTTTAGAATCTTAATAGGTCGAGCACATAGAGTTATGGGTCAATTGAGAAGATCCAAAGTAGCACTGTCAAAACGGGCTTTGGCCCGCGGACTGGCCCGTCACCCTGCACAAATGGTCGGGCTTGGGTTGACCTTCTCCCAACCCGTTTAGTCGTGGGTTTTTTTGGTCCGCTCCGTGAAGACCGCAGGCCGGAGCGGGCTGGCCCTTTTTTTCTTTCTTTTTTTAAATTTTTATATTTTATTATAATTATAATTATAATTTATATTGGTCAAATTTGAAGGCATATTTGTATTCTTTTATTTTCTAAGAACCCGTTAGAATACTTTAAATATTATAATAACATTTTTATAATCTTAATTTTATTTTTTTATAATTTTTAACATAAACATAAAATTTTATAAAATAAATAAATAAATAAAATAAAAACGGGCCAGCACGCGGGCGGGCCGCATACTTTTGTTTTCCAGACCCGCGAGAAAACGGGCTGGCCTGTGCCCGCCCCTTTTCGGGGCAGTCCGCGTCAGGCCGTGGCGGGCTGGCCCGTTTGACAGTACTAATCCAATATCACATGATTTTTATTACGATTTCATCTTTACTTATAAAGTGTATATTGATTTTCCTTACATTTTCAATGTGAGATTTTTTACAATTTCTCTTTCAAATGACTAACTCACATGATTTATTTTTCAGTCATCGAAAATTAAATTTGAGAAAATAAATATAATACGATTATTATTTCATTTAATTTTACATGAAATTAAATATATTGTCATCAAAACTAGCCCCAAGAAAATTAATTTTCCAACAAATAAATATCATCAAAATACAATTTACAAACCTATAAACTTAAAAAATATTGTTCAAAATAAAATTCATAATAAATGCCATTTGTTCGAAATAAAAATAGAATACAAGCAGTAGGTTCTAGAAAAACATCAAGACAAAAGTAGTATGCTCGAAAAAAAATCTAAACAGATTCAGTATGTTTGAGATTTTTTTGGTACGCCTTCATTTTCAAAATTCATGCAACAAGGTGTTCATAATTTATTACTAAACATGGCCTAGACGTTCGAATATTTTTCGAACATATGGATTTGATTCGTGAAAGCAAAGATAAACACTAGAAAAACAATCTTGATGAAACCGAGTTTTCATGCAAAAAACATGGAACAAAATCATGAAAACAATGACATTCAATCTAATATATTGATTTGTAATTTCAAAATGAAACAAACACCGAAAATATTAATATCTAGATCAGATACTAGAATCTAATGAATTGAATAAACAAAAATGAGAGACTTATCTCATTTTTTTTCCTTGAAATTTCACTTCATTTTTGTTTGCTTCGCAATGTTATTTTCCTTCTTCTTCTTTCTAAAGCATTCTCTCTTCTCGTTTTTTCCTTTTTACTATGAATATATATATTTTTTCTTTTTTGTTTAGTTTAGTTTTGTTATTTTTATTATTATTTTATTAAGAGATAGGGATAAATTGGGGAGTTAGTAGAGTTGGTTTAATAAAAATTAATGTATTTAAATTTTCATTTTTTGGTATTTTTATCAATTGGGTATGGGGCAACTTAGTTAGTGATGGCAACTTTGGCCCACCCGGCCCGATATGACCCGTGCCATTTGGGTCACCCCGCCCCGTGTCCTGCGGTGGGTGGGGTGGATCCGGACATCACGTCCGCTCTGCGGGTATTCGATTCACTCCGACCCGTACAATATTTTTATTTTTATATATTTTATATGTCGTGTATATATATATTATGATTATTTATACTTTTAGTCACTTAATATTATATTTAACATTTATACATTGATATTGATATTTTTTTTATAAATAATATACGTTAATAAAATAAAATAAATAATAAATAAACTTATAAATAATCTAATAAATGTATAATAAAAATTTTTTTGGTTTATTTATATTTTAATTAAGTTTGTAGTCTTATGTTTAATTTTTATATTAATATATTTAATTTTTTATATTTAATAATAATTAATATTATATTTTAAAATAAAAAATTATTTAAATAAATCGCCCCACCCCACAACCCGGCCCATGAGATTGACGAATCCGGGCCTTGTAATATCCGACCCCAACCCGACCCCATTGCCATCTCTAAACTTAGTGTTAAGCCCCTCACCTTTTTTATTTTAGTTTTATGCTCCCCAATAAAGATTCCGGCGTCGTTCCCTGCTTGCTCTAAAACCCTAAATCAGAAAATCCAACAGCCACTTGAAGGTGGTTTTCAGGGTTTTACCGACGAACGAGGACAATTTAGCAAGCTTAGACAGATTCATCATCCTCAGAATAAGGTGAGAGTCTTTTTCGATCGATTCCCGCATTAATGTTGAACTCCATTCGCAGAGTTGTTCAAATTTTCTCACCACCCCGCAATCCATGTGCTCTCCAACTCAACCCATTCTCCTCAAAAACTGCAAATCAGAACAATTTCACCGCAGATTACCTCGTAAACAAATTGGGTTTCTCTCCGGAAACCGCCCTCACAGCCTCCAAAAGCTTAAAATTCAAGTCCCCAGAAAAACCAGATTCAGTCATCGCATTCTTGAATAACAACGGTTTCAACCAAGACCAAATCGTAACCATGGTTAGAAAATACCCCAAGATCATCTCATGCGATCCCCAGAAAACCCTTTTGCCCAAAATCGAATATTTCAGATCCTCCGGCCTTCCCCAACCCGACGTGACCGATTTATTTGTGTTGACCCCTCGGCTCTTCGGCTCCAGCCTAAACAAACTAATTGCGCCTAAATTCGATTACTTAAAGACTCTGTTCGAATCGAACGGGGCCAGCCTTAAATACTTCAAACGCCTCCCGCACATCTTACGTTGCAATTTTGGGTCAATACTAATCCCTAATATCGAGAATCTACGAGAAGCAGGGGTTGGATATTCCGAAATCTTGAATTTACTGCAATACCAGCCGAGAGCGTTTATGGTGGACACGGGTAAGTTTAGAGAGGTTGTTACGGAGGTTAAGCGGTTAGGGTTTAACCCGTCGGAGTTTAAGTTTGTGGTCGCGGTTCACGCTTTGAGATCGATGACTAAATCGAGCTGGGAGAACAAACTGAGGGTTTATATGAAGTGGGGTTGGTCCGAGGACGACTGTATCTCGGCGTTTATCAAGCAGCCGTATATTATGGTGAAATCGGAGGACTACATAACGAAGGTGATGGGTTTGCTTGTTAACGAGATGGGTTTTTGCTCGTCGCTCGTGTCGAGGAGTCCGTACGTTTTGTCGTATAGCTTCGAGAAGAGGTTGAGGCCGAGGTCTCGAGTTTATAAGTTTTTGTGGGAGAATGGTTTGAAAAAGAGGAGGAGTGATTGCCTGCCGAGTTTTAGTCAAAGGGAGAGGGATTTTTTGAGGGATTTCGTGGTTAAGTATGAGAAGGAGGCGCCGGAGCTCGTGAAAATGTATCGGAGAGAGTTGGATATTTCGAAGAGTTGAAAAAACAAGTAAAAAATTATTCACCATGATAAAATGGAGCTTTGTTATCTAACGGATAAATCGAGAGGAGCGGGCTTGCTTTTGGTCTTTTTTTGTAGGCAATTAAAAGTCTTTTGATGTTTATATTTCTATGGCATTATGGTGAAAATTTTTGTTGTGGTAATTCTTATCTTAAATAGTGCAAGTGATGCCTAATGGTTTGCTTGTTTGTGAAAAAATGCATCATAATTGTGTTCTCTGTTATGGGGTTGAAAAACAAACCAAGTTATACCGGAGGCTCGAGTTGGTGTTTATTAATAAAGCGAACCTAGTTCGAACATATTTTCTTTTATTTGGTAACATATGAAGCTCGGCTCAAGCTCGACTTGATTGTGTGCGAAAATATTGTGTTAGTCAAAGCTTGATTCGTGTTCGGTTTGACTATAGCTCATTCAGGCTTGAATTGGTTAATACTACAAATAATGGTCATCTCTTCTAAGTCTTTTATAACTACCTATCAATTTAATTTAGGGAAGAGGTATAAATTAGCCCTGAATTACTTAGGGTTCAATTTAGTCCTTAAATTTTTTTTTTTGTTCAATTAGGCCCTTGAACTTTTAAAATAAGTCAAATAAGCACTTGAACTTTGAAAAAATAATTATTATATTCCGTAAAATATCTAGTCTTAAAAGTAACAATTCAAACCATAAATTCATTTTAGTAAATCAAGAGATTAAAAAAAAAAGTTTAGAAATTTCTAAATCTAAAAAATAACAAATCAAGCCATAAATGCATTTAAATAAATCAAGAAATTATAATAGAATAAATTTACAAATTATTCAATAATTTATATACATAACTACATTTGACTTTATTTATATAACTAGTTTAACACCCGCGTATTATGCGGGATTTGAAAATAAGTAACACTCATTAAGAATATTATTGAAAATCTTACACACAAATCGTAATATTATTTTTGTATTTACACAAATATTATTTTTCACAATAAATAATTTTTACACATAAATTGGAGTATTATTTGTTTTAATTACAGCAAAATTGGTTTTCACAATAAATAACTTTTAATTATTTTTACTCGAGGGTCACAAAATTAGTTGTAAGTCATAGCAAAATACCCTATATTTGAAACAAAACCCGTACAAAATTGAATTTGTAAAAATGTAAAACATACAACATCCGCATGTCGAATATAAATATGTGATAATGAATTAAAATCCATAAGACACTAATAATTTTATTAAAAAATTAAAATCCACAAGACACTGATAATTATATTAAAACATGTCGTATATCTAACTTTTAGTATATGTAATTCTATTTTATTATTAGTTTGTTTCCTTTTTTCTTTTTTCTTCTGCGTAAGTCATTGATTTGTTTATATAAATATATAATGTGTTTATTAATGCATTTTATTGGAATTAGATAAGACCATTTAGAATATATTTAATATTTATTTTTCCTAGGCGTAATAACTTGTTATTATTAGTTTTTGTTGTTGTTGCTTTTTTTATTTTTACTTTTTTAGCGTAACAATAGTTTTTCATATAAGATCTTAATGCTATTCTCAATGCATTATATCAGGATTAGATATCAAAATTTAAGTTTATATATTTTATATTTATTTCTCTTTTCTAATTAACTCTTATTTTCTTAAATAGTATATTTGAAATTCTAAAAATGAATTTATTTCAATTTTTATAATAAATAAAAGTTAATTCAACTTATATAGATTATTTCTAATTAAATATTACTTATCTTTTTTTATTTTAGTATAATTAAAGTAAGATATTGAATTAGACAAAACATTATGAATAAAATATTGAATTAGGTAACATATAGTAAATGAAAAATATTAAATTAGGAAAAATATAATGATAGAAAAATATTTAAATAGGTAAAAACATATAAAAGGAAAATATTAAATTAGGTATTTATTAGGTTCGGTGACACCAAAATACTAAATTTTTTTTCAAAACTAAAAAGCATGGGAAACAGACACATAGGATATGAGAATTTTGCATTAATATAAATGGGAGATAGTTGACCGTCTTTCGAAAATTTATAGATCTATTAAATAGTTTTTAGATTTATGTATGAATTAATAAATTATCGTTTTGTAGTTTTCCTTGATTCTGATTTATTTTGTTATTTCTCAGAATTTATAATTATTTTGATATTTATGAGGGTTCTGTTTTTCTTAAATATCCAAGTCCGAGGGTTTATGTGACTTATTTTAAAAGTTCAATGGCCTAAATGGACAAAAAATTAGTTTAAGGGCTACATTCAGACTGTGTTTAAAGTTTAGGGGCTAATTTGTACCTTTTCCCTTTAATTAATTCCATTGAAAAAGTATTTAATTGTGAGAAACCATTTTCAAAAAATCGAAAATTGGAGAAGAAAAAATATCTTAGGAATTAGCAAATGGCATGCCATGTGAGCACTATGACCGAGAAAAGTCCCCAAAAATATTTTGGAAAAATAATAATTTAGAGTTACAATATAAGTTGCAATGTTTAATAATTAAATTAGAAATTTTAAAATATGAAAATTCGGCAGCTGTTAATAATAAACTCAAAAAATATTATACATCAACTTTAAAATAAATAAAATTATTAATTTTGATAAATAAATGTATTAGTTAAAAAACTTGCTCATTTTTTTCGAATTACCGAGGCCCAAAGTGCCCCGGGCCCATCATGGGTCCGTCCAATACTTACATCTGCGGCAAGATGTGTTTTCCTCGGAGGTAAAAGTGAAAATCAAACATCAATCTCAATTCTTAATATTTTCACATTATAAAAACGTTAAAACTTTCTGATGTTCTTCTTAGAGGCACTTTAGAATTGAAAATTGAACCAAGTCATCCAAGATTTGGACCAATGACAATTGAATTTAAAAATCGAATGGAGGAATGTAGAAAAACCAGTAGTTTAGGGACTAAATATGCAATTAAATAACCCTTTGAAAAAATAAATACGAAGAATTGAGTTTCGCGGTTATTACCCCCACAAGAAAAAAAAAACCTTGAAAATATATTCATTTTTCTTCCCACCTTTCTCTCTCCAAAACACTCCCCTTTCTCTCTCTAAAGTCTCACTCTCGCAGGAAAACTCGTAATCTCATCTTTTTACCATCAATTGTTCATAAATTTCAAATCTGTAGCTTTTTCTCCAATGCTGTGAATTGAATTAATCGGAAAGGTAAAGGGGAGGAAAGACGGGCCTTTTTTCATCTTTTTTTTTTTTTTTGCTGATCTTTTGTTTTTAATTCCGTTTCGGAGTTTTTGAATTCGAGTTCTGTACAGTTAGGGTTTGAAGTGACTGATTTTCGATATGTTTTCTGGTGATTTTAGCTGAACACCGTCCACTAATGGTGTGTTTCTTTGTTTTTCTTTTTGGTGGCCTGTCTGCGAATTTGCGTCTTGTTTTGCGTATGTTTGAATTGTGGTTATTACTGGTAGATTTAACCTTTTGCGCCTGAGACTTTTCTGGAAATATGTAAATAATCGTTGATTTCAGTTTTTGAAGTGTTTTTAAATTTGAATTTGAAAAGTCTTTTAGCTGCTCTTTGTATGAACTCTGGATGTGGGTTAGTGAATTGGTGTTGAACGCGAAAATTGGAGCTATCATCTACTTCAATTTTTTGAAATATTTTTGAAATTGAATATTGATTTATCTGTTTTAATTAATTCAAGAATTTATACTTCTCTAAGCTGACTCCTTTTCTTTTCTTTCTTTTTTTTTTTTTTGGCTTAAAAATTGCTTTTTTATGGGTGTAATTTTAATAATTTTACTGCATTAATGTGTTTGTTTTGCTCTTCGACATTTTCTGAATTATATCTCAAGATATTTTGAAATGTGAAAATGGGCTATCAAATTTGTATCTGTTTTCTCTTTGTTTGTTTTATTTCTGCTCATATTTGTCTGTACCAAATGCTCGATGATGATTGTGAGTTTATTTCGCGCGTTTTTACTCTTTCATTTTGAATAATTATTCCAAGGAAGTGAGCGAGAGTTTTTTTTTTTGGGAGGGAAGTTAAATAACTCATGTGGGACTATCAATAAATAACTTTTAAGGAACTATCAAGTCATGATTGTTAACGTTTGACTTTCTGATCTTTTTGCTATTTGTGCGCAGGTTCTTCGCTTAGCTGATAATGGGCCCCCCGAGAAAGTCTAAAAGTGTGAATAAACGTTATTCTAATATCCCTGACATATCTCCTAGCAAAGATGGGAATGGTTCTAAAAGAAGTAGTACTCGGGTGAGTTTCTGAAAAACCTCTTAATCCATTTGTGGTTGTTTTGCAACTTGGGGTTGTGCATATGTGCATAAACTGACCAGTTCTTGTATAAAATGCAGAAAAGAAAGTTGACTGACATGCTTGGGCCTCGGTGGAGCATGGAAGAGCTAACTCGTTTCTATGACTCTTACCGCAAAAATGGTAAAGATTGGAAAAAGGTTAGTTCAAATTTATATTATTCCCATTAAATAAATGTGCACAATGATTACTTAAATTTGTTACCTAAAATAATCTTCCTTTAAACTTATCCCATCTGTGAAAAATAAATATGACCACCACCCTTGATAAAAAAATAATGTCGCATCCTTTTCTTTATGACCTGCTTTGTTGATTGCTAACAGCTTGTCCTTTGTCTTTTTAATGGGTACAGGTGTCCGGTGCTGTGCGAAACCGGTCCTTAGATATGGTGGAGGCCCTTTACTCAATGAATAGGGTAAAGTCTGAATTTTGATTAATGTCTTCGACCGTAATGACTAGATTTCACTTTTGTCTTGCATATTTCTACTAAAATTGTTATGTTTTCACATTTTTTGGTCCTTTATTTCAGGCATACTTATCTCTTCCACATGGAACTGCTTCTGCGGATGGGTTGATTGCTATGATGACTGATCACTACAGCAATTTGGTGAGACTTTTTCTAATTTAATTATCAAGTTGCCAACTAAAAAAATAAAACAAAAACCAAGATAATATCTTCATTCAAACTCATGTCATGGGATGCTGAATGGTTAACTTACTATAATATTAATTAAAATGTGGACAGAAGCAGTTAGGCCTTGTTTCAAATTTGTGTGCTCTAGCTTTTTGTATGTGTTTTCTATCATTTGTACAAACTACCAAAAAAAAATGATAAAAAATCCGGTGGGTTCCAATTATGATTATGTATAGCTTATAATTAATTTCCTGTACTCTGATAATTTATTTTAAATTTTGAATGAATCAGTTGAAATTCAGTAGCATTTGCAGCTCATAAATGTTAAGACTTACGGGTATTGAAAACTTGTTTTCAAATTATTGTAGTTTATGTCAATTGTCCACTTAAATTGCCGAAAACAAATTGCTGTTTGTTGTGATGCACTTTTCTATAGTATGTCATGTTATTCTTGGTTTGACAGGCAGGAAGTGACAGTGACCAAGAAAGCAACGACGGAGCGGGACCATCACGAAGGACTCAGAAGCGTGCACGTGGCAAAGTACAGCCTCCCGCTTCTAAAGCATTAGAGGAGCAATTTGTTTCCCCAACTATCGGTTCAAGTTACGGCTGCCTGTCATTGTTAAAGAAGAAACGCTCTGGTGGTATGTTAAAACATAGATAAATTAAGATCTGTCATACGCATTAGCCTCCTCTCTGCATTTCATTTACTTAAAATTGATGAGAAAGTTTATGATTTTTCTTTTCATTTTTGTTGATTTTACAACAACATATCATTCTGATAAACTATGTATGGGGTTTTCTTCAGGGAGCCGACCTCGTCCTGTTGGAAAAAGGACACCAAGGTTCCCCATTTCATTTTCGTACGAAAATACGAGTGGGGATAAATATTTTTCTCCAACCAGGCAAGGGTTGAAACTAAAGGCAAATGCCGATGACGATGAAGTAGCTCACGAAATTGCCATTGCTTTGGCAGAGGCATCACAGAGAGGCGGCTCTCCCCAGGTTTCCGGAACGCCAAATAAAAGAGCTGAAAGTGTGATGTCTTCACCTTTTAGGCACACTCAAAGAAAGGTAACTATTTGACTTTGACCTGATTTACTGTGACATTATTTATTTTTATACAACTTGTGGAACTGCTCTTAGTTACAGCATTCGATAGCTGAAATGGCCAACACGAAGCTCTTGGTTGCTGACACGGATGAAGAGGATTTAGAAGGAAGCACAGAAGCTGACACGGACGAGCTGTCTAGGTATAAGGCCAATGCCTTGAAATCTGTAAGCATTGGTACATCGAGACAGAAGGGGAGAAAATTTAACAATTATGAGAGTCACTTGGACGACACCAAGGAAGAATGTAGTGGAACAGAGGAAGGTCAAATGTCTATGAGAGGCAAGTTTGATGTTGAGGTCAATAACACCAAGATTTCTGGATCGTCCATGCAGAGTCAGAGAAAGAAGAGCAAGAAGGTTCTTTTTGGAAAAGGTATGGCCAATCTTTGCATTTCTTTTTGTATTAAGCTGCGATCCATGTTTCTTTGAACCGTTATATTACTCAGATCGCTGAACCCTTTCTGTATGTTGGTTTTATTATGCGGGCTATTGTTCTTTTCCATTGTAATTGAGGTGAAAGGGTACTTGATCTTTGTAGATGAAGAAACTGCTTTTGACGCTCTGCAAACTCTGGCTGATTTGTCATTGATGATGCCAATAGAAAATGAAGATGGTAAGCTATCTATATCCGCCTTTTCCTATTATAAATAATCTGTATGGGCTGAGACTTGCTGCATAAATCACAATTCAGTTCAGTTTCTACTTTCTCATGCAACTTGCTATAACATGTGTAATTATCAACTTCCTTGCAGTTCAGTTGCTTACTATGCCATTGTATTTGTTGTGTTTGTATCTTTGGGCTTAAAATCTGTCATTCTTAAAACCAAAACTCAAACTGCCTCAGAATTTGTTAAATTTAAGATTATGTTGGTGTTTGTGCATATGATATTTATTAAATGTCGTGAATATTGAATTTGTTTCTTTATTAAGCAACAAAATGAGTTATAAAGAGGTAAAACTTTGGTTGTTTGTTCAAACATGTTTGAAGTTTTATTGAGCTTCAAAATTTATGTTTAAGTTCTATGTAACTGTGAATTCAGCTTAAACCAGCTTAACTCTAGCCAAACACGAATGTAGCTCAAGTAGAGTAGTTTGATATTTTCACTTGGACAGGCTTGATTTTAATTGAACACCAATCAATCATGAGCAGCTTGATATTTTACACACTGTAGTATTAATTTTTTTTTCTAATTAAGTCGAGCTTGAGAAGCTTTACAATTGGGGTATGTTTGTCCTACTAGCAAGCATTTAGTACAATTGGCATTCTCGGTATAATTTGACCCAACACAGTCTTACATGAGGGTTGGAGAATTGTAACTTTGGGTATATCACTCTATTTCCCGTAAATATAGTGGTTGACATAATGGTATCACATCATTACTTTAATTGAGAAGATAGTTTTGGATGGATTTTCTTCTTAGGAAAAGGAATCAAATTTGGGATATCATAGAAAGCGATAAATTTCGGGACAAAGAAGTGCATTATGAATATAACTTTAAGACTCTTAGTTAACTCAACTATTTTACAATTTATCAGAGTCAATGGTGCAGCTTAAAGATGAACCCGACGATCATGTTGACGAGTCTGTGCCATTAGAAGCTCCGCCAGCCAACCAGCTCAGAGAAAAACGTCGGTCCTCTGGGGTAAGGACGACGAAAGGGCATCTAATATCAGGTATTGGTGCTGCTTCGAGCAAAACATCAAAACCTGGAAAAGGTTCAGCTTTTGATGCTAGTTCCATTCCTGAAGACAACCAGGATTCTCATCAATCTATCGCCAAAACAAGGAAAAAACAGAAGACGCAAGTGTCTAAGGTTGAAGTCGTATAATTTCTCTTTCATCATCATCATGAGTTTGAATGTTGTCATGGTAAGCTGAGTTTAAATATTTGCAGATTCAAAAAACTGAAGCTCGTCCTGATACTCATGTTAGTGAATCTCCGGGAGTTGAGGTAGTTCACTCTTTTTTGCTTTTTATAATATTGTTTTTAAACATTTTTGTTAACTTTTTACTCTTAAGAAAGTGAACTTTTTTATTATATTGAATCATTAATTTAGTAACCTTTTGGTGTTAGTCAATGCTTCAATTTCTACTTCTTGTATTGGTTTAGATAATATAGTCACACAAGGTGTCTTTTGTTTGAGTGTGTGTGTGTGTGTGTGTTGAGAATGAGAGCTCACTCAAAAGTACTGTTGTTTTTCCTTAGGGTGGAGATGCGGGCAAGAAACCAATGACCAAGAGTAGGAAATCTGCCCAAAACAGTTCACCAAAATTCACGAAGGTTTCAGAAAATTCTTCAAGTGCTGATATACGAAAAGAAGCCAGTGACTCAGCCCAATCATCCATACAAGCCCCTGCGGTTAACCAGGTTCATTTACCTACTAAAGTAAGGAGCAGACGTAAAATGAACCTTAAAAAACCCGTTCAGAAAGATTTGAAGTTTTCTGACAAAACGTCAAATGACGAGATTAATGACACATCATTGAAGTTGAAGGTTCGATTTTCTCCTACTTCTCCGATTTCCGAAGTTTGAAAACTCAAATATGTTAAATTTTCATTGTTCGTATCGTGTCGTGCAGGAAAAACTGTCTAATTGTTTATTGAATCAACGTCTAAGGAGATGGTGCAGTTATGAGTGGTTCTACAGTGCCATCGATTATCCATGGTTTGCCAAAAAGGAGTTTGTTGAGTATCTATATCATGTAGGATTGGGTCATGTACCAAGATTAACTCGCGTGGAATGGGGTGTCATAAGAAGGTATATATGACTTCAATTTTTTATTCATCTTTTTCTTTTCCTTGAAAAGAATATCAATGTATGAATGTTTCTTTTAATGTTAAAACAGCTCTCTTGGTAAACCTCGGCGATTTTCCGAGCAGTTTCTGAAGGAAGAAAAGGAGAAGCTTAATCAGTATCGAGATTCCGTTAGAAAACATTACACTGAGCTCCGCGAAGGTATAAGGGAAGGACTACCGACCGACCTCGCAAGGCCTTTATCAGTCGGACAGCGTGTCATTGCCATTCATCCAAAAACACGGGAAATTAATGATGGGAGTGTTCTAACTGTTGACCACTCTAAGTGCCGAGTTCAATTTGACCGTCCCGAGCTAGGGGTTGAATTTGTCATGGTAATCTACTTGAGATGACCGTCCTGACTTTTTTCTTTCTTTTTCTTTTTCTTTTTCTTTTTCTTTTTTATTTCATTGTGGAATTTATGCAATTCTTTAACTTGCAGGACGTTGACTGCATGCCCTTAAATCCTTTGGAGAATATGCCTGCATTGCTCGGGAGAGACACAGTTTCGGTTGATAAGCTTCTTGAGAATATAAATGAGCTAAAATTGAATGGGCATGCAAAAGAATTCATTAAACTTCCCCTTGGTGACAATCTGGATATCACCGATGGTATTGCACAGTTGGCTTCATTAGCTAATCCTGCCGGGTTTCTTCGACAAACAAAGGCATGAATTATTCATACCTAACTTTTCATTCAAATTATTTGCATTATATGTTCATTTCTCTGAAGAATGATCTTATTTACCAGGTTGCTTCTGCAAATGCTAATCTGCACACAAGAACTGGGCTTGCTGATACTGCAACTTACAACCTGGCATCAAATTCTCAGCCCACTACACTAGCTCAGCTCCAGGCGCGGGAAGCTGATATCCAAGCTCTTGCTGAGCTTACTCGTGCTCTTGATAAAAAGGTATCAATTGATTTTTTAATCATCAAATGGTTACTGCTCGGATTTATAATTGTTTAAATTTTTAGCCATCGTGAAATTTCTGCTGGTTTGTCTTCTGCTTTTCCCCCCTCCTAAATAGCCATTATAAAATATCATGTGTCTACATATTTACAGGAAGCTCTTGTTCATGAGTTGAAGCGCATGAACGATGATGTGTTGGAAAATCAGAAGGATGGAGATAGCCCTTTGAAGGAATCGGAGTCATTTAAAAAACAATATGCTGCAGTACTTATACAATTGAATGAAGCCAATGAACAGGTATCACTCGATCTTCATAAATAAGAATATGAACTCTATTTTTTATTTTTATTTTTTTGCAAATTTTATTGCATTTAAACCACAATTTGGAGCACAATTCTTTCTTGGCAGGTTACTTCAGCTCTACATTGCTTGAGAGAACGGAACACTTATCAAGCAAAATTTCTGCTGACATCACCAAGGCCAGTGGGCCACCTTGCTGACCCCACATTGAATTCTGTAAGTCAAACTCACGAAGTAGGATCGCATGTGAATGATATCATGGATAGCTCAAGAACAAAAGCCCGAACGATGGTAAATGCAGCTATGCAGGTAAACAATGCATCGTCCTTTTTTCTTCTCTCTCTCTCCTCTTTTTTTTCAACTAATATCTTTATAAGACGGTCTTACAACAATTTTTGTGACCATCTCACGTAAGACGGTAACCATATTTTTCAAAACTACTATTTACACTGTTTTGAAAAGTACGACTTTTCACTATAAAAGTTTGACCGTCGTTTCGTAAGATAGTCTTACAACAGTCTGTGTTTTACTTAATAATATCCTTTTTATTTCAAAGTGCCTTTCAAGAAATTAATCACTTTCTTAATAGGCAATAACATCGCTCAAGAGAAGGGGCGAAACAATAGAGAAAATCGAGGAAGCTATAGACTATGTAAATGACCAGCTTCCGTCAGATAATTCCTACCCATATTCGGTAATTAGTTTCTCCACCTTAATATTCGGCTCATGGGTTTTGTCATTTTGTCATGTTCGATTGAATATTTTGCTGTGAAATTTTGTTTCAGAGACCCGATCCTAAATTAACGAATGCATCCGACGACGATACACAAATTCCTTCGGAGCTGATCACAAAATGCGTAGCAACTTTGCTTATGATTCAGGTGAATTATATGGGAAACAAACAAAAAATTTGTCATGTTTTTTTATTTTTCATTTACTAACCGAGAAATAATTTTTGTATAATTTGCAGAAGTGCACAGAACGGCAGTTCCCTCCATCTGACGTGGCACAGATATTGGATTCAGCTGTGACGAGCTTGCAGCCACGCAGTTCACAGAACCTTCCGGTTTATACGGAAATACAGAAGTGTGTTGGGATCATCAAGAACCAAATTTTGGCGTTGATACCTACTTAAGTGTAGACGTGGAACCGGGTTATTCATGTCGACCTTTTGTGTATGTGCCCTGTAGATAATTTTAGTTAGGTTAAATGGATTAGTATTCGTACGAGTTGTTTCCATCTGTTCTTCGTATAATTTCTGTTGTGATGAGCTAGTATTCAATGTGTTAGCAGTTTTTTTGCTTTGACTGGATAACCTGCATTTTAGTTTGAGTAGGAGATGAAATTGTAAATTTGATTGGAGACGAACGAATGAGTAATAAAGGTAA
This sequence comes from Phtheirospermum japonicum, assembly GCA_014905375.1. NCBI lineage: Eukaryota > Viridiplantae > Streptophyta > Magnoliopsida > Lamiales > Orobanchaceae > Phtheirospermum > Phtheirospermum japonicum. The sequence continues at coordinate 1,120,276 of BMAC01000036.1, forward strand.
TGTGATTTGGCCCCCTTTTTTTAATTTTATTTGTTTTTTTTATTGACATTTGCTGTCAGCAGAATGTGAATGAGTGAGAGTGACTGTGTTCTTGCAATAGCTTGATAAAATATTTTATTTGAGTTGGGGAATGGAAAGTCTTTTTTTTTCTTTTCTTGTTTTTAATCGATAGACTAATCTAATTCAAAGAAAGTGTATCTAATAGAAAGAAAAAAACTCTGTCGGGTAATTTAGCTGGGAAATGGAAAGGTGTATATCTATAATAATTGTTACTACTTCCGTTTCTTAACAAGTGTGTCGTTTTAAAGTTTTTGTTCAAAATTAAAAAACATAATATTTGACAAATATACCCTCAATCAATTAATAATATTTTCATTTAATTACTTTCATTCTTTCACTTTATTATTCTATTACCATAAACTTGTTTATATTTCTTAAAATAAGTGAGGATAAAACTGAAATAAAGTGGTAAAAATTTCTAAAACGACACTTAATTTGTAATAAACTTGAATCTCTAAAACGACACTTATTTTAAAACGGAGGGAGTATAAAATTGGGTCGGATTGCTCAGTAATTTTGTTAGTTTTGATTTTTATAATTAAAATATATTACTCAAAAGTCAATTCTTATTATTAATCACCCCTATATATTAATGCAAAATCCTCCTAACATGTATGTCTGCTTCGCATGCTTCGTTTGACAGATAAAAAATTCTGGTGCTTCGGTTGCTTAGGTGTCATCCGAGCCTAATATCTACCTAATTTAATATTTTTGTTTTATTGTATCTTACCTAATTTAATCTTTTTCTTTTATTATATTTTGACCAATTTAATAATTTTTATATTATAATTTTTCTAATTCTGTGTTTTTCTTTTATTCTCTTAATATAATACAATTAAGTAATATATAATTAGTAGAAAATATATAAATTAACTATTTAAACTAAAAGATAAATTACTTAAGATGTTATATTAATTAAAACGTTAATTAGTAGAAAAGATCTAAATTAACTATTTAAATTAAAAGATAAATTACTTAAGATGTTATATTAATTAAAACGTTATTTTGAAAGTAATATTTATTATAAAATATTAGAACTCCATGATTTTAGGTATTTATATACGTAACATTAATTATTAGTATTTATTATAAAATATTAAAACTTTCATAATTTTAGGAATTATTGCATAAGTAAAATTCTATAATTTTAGATATTATTATATACGTAAACTTCCATAATTTTACTTATTATAAAATATTAGAATTTTCATAATTTTAGGAAATATATATATGTAATCTTAGGAATTATATATATATATATATATATATAATATATATATATATATATACTATATATATATAAAACACACACACACATAATATTAATATTATTATATACGTAATATTAATTATTAAATTTATTATAAAATATAAACCCATAATTTTAGGTATTATTATTACGTAATATTAATTATTAATATTTATTAAAAATATTAGAACTCCATGATTTTAGGTATTTATATACGTAACATTAATTATTAGTATTTATTATAAAATATTAGAACTTCCATAATTTTAGTAATTATTGCATAAGTAAAATTCTATAATTTTAGATATTATTATATACGTAAACTTTCATAATTTTACTTATTATAAAATATTAGAATTTTCATAATTTTAGGAAATATATATATGTAATCTTAGGAATTATATATATATATATATATATATATATAGTAATATATAATTATTAATATTTATTATAAACACAACCCCATAATTTAAGTATTATTATATACGTAATATTAATTATTAATATTTATTATAAAATATTAGAATACATAATTTTAGGATATTGCATTAAAATTACGTAATATAGTATTATTAATATATCATAATTTATTATTAAAATATTAATAATTTCATATAATAATTAATATAGTGATTTTAGGAATTATTATATACGTAACATTAATTATTAGTATTTATTATAAAATATTAGAACTTCCATAATTTTATGTATTATTGCATAAGTAAAATTCTATAATTTTAGATATATTATATATGTAAATTTTCATAATTTTATTTATTATAAAATATTAGAATTTTCATAATTTTAGGAATTATAATTATTGCATAAGTAAAATTCCATAATTTTAGGTATTATTATATACGTAAACTTCCATAATTTTATTTATTATAAAATATTAGAATTTCCATAATTTTAGGAATTATTATATAAATAAAATTCAATAATTTTAGGTATTATTATATACGTAAACTACCATGAGTGTAGATATTATTACATATATATATTATAATTTTATTTATTTTAAAATATTTGAATTTTCATAATTTTAGAATATTTCTAGAGTTCTCATACGTTTATTTATTTATATCTCAATTAGATAAATATCAAACAATCTCCTACTATATCTCAAGTTCCATATTAATATTAGAATTTTCATAATTTTAGGAAATATATATCCGTAATTTTAGGAATTATATATATATATATATACACATAATATTAATATTATTATATACATAATATTAATTATTAATATTTTTTATAAAATATTAGAACTCCATAATTTTAGGTATTATTATATATGTAAGTGTCCATAATTTTATTTATTATAACATATTAGAATTTTCATAATTTTAGGAATTATTACATAAATAAAATTCAATAATTTTAGGTATTATTATATACGTAAACTTCCATAAGTTTTTATTTATTATAAAATATTAGAATTTTCATAATTTTAGGAATTATTACATAAATAAAATTCAATAATTTTAGGTATTATTATATACGTAAACTTCCATAAGTTTAGTGCTTCGGTGTCATCCAAGCCTAAAATTAACCTAATTTAGTATTTTTTTCTTTTTATATATTTGCCTATTTTAATATTTTCCTAATATTATATTTTACCTAATTCAATATTCTTCTTTTATTACATTTACCTACTATAATATTTTCTTTAACATATTTTGTCCAATTCAATATCTTACATTTATTCTTCTAATATAAAATATAAAAAACTTATATCTAATTAGAAAAAATCTATATAAGTTGAATTAATTTTTATTTACAATAAAATTTGAAATAATTTTATTATAATTCTAAATATTTATATAAGAAAAATATGAGTTATATAAAGTTATTACAAAGGGAAATTAAATATAAAAATTTAAACTTCTAAATTTTTTTTTATCTAATTTCAATATAATAAATTAAAAATAATATTAAAATATATATGAAAAACTATTGTTACACCAAATTAAAAACAAAAACAAAATGAAACAAAAAAGATAACATACTACTAATACTAATACTAATACTAATACTAATAATAAATTATTATGTATAGAAAAATAAATATTAAATATATTGTAAATCTCTTTATCTAATTCAAATATAATGCATTGAGACATATATTATATATCTGCACGAACAAATTAGTATCTTACGCGAAAAAAAAAAGAAATTAAAATAATATTATATATACTACAAGTTAGATGCACGATATTTTTTCAATAGAATTATCAGTATCTTATAAAATTTAATCTTTTATATCACATATTCACATGTAACACGCGGGTGTAGTATATTTTACATTTTTTCAAACTCAATTTTATACGGGTTTCCCCGTCAAGTTTAAGGTATTTTGATATGCTTTACAACTAATTTCGTGACTTAATGTAAAAAAAAAAACTTGAAAATTCTCTATTATGAAAATAAGTCTTACTGTGATTAGAACAAATAATGTTCTTGATATTACAACTAATTTCGTGACTCACTGTAAAACACTTGCAAAATTCTTAATTCTGAAAACCAGTTTTAATGTAATTAGAATAAGTAATGTTCTGATTTGTGTGTAAAAATTATTTATTGTGAAAACAAAACAAAGAATGTTACGATTTGTATGTATCATTTTCAATATTATTCTTTTTGTATTTTTAATGAATATTACTCTTTCCAAATCCCGAATAATATGCGTGTGTCTACTTCGCATGCTTCGTTTTACAAATATAAAGTTCTGGTGTTTCGGTTGCTTAGGTTTCATTCGAGCCTAATATCTACTTAATTTAATATTTTCCTTTGTATCTCACCTAATTTAATCTTTTCATTTTATTATATTTTGCCTAATCCAATATTTTTCTTTTATTCTCCCAATATAAAAATACAAATAAGTCATATAAAATTATTAGAAAAGATTTAAGTTAGTTACTTTAATTAAAAGATAAATACATAAGAAATAATTTTAATAAAAAAAATTATTATGAAATTATTAAATAAGTAATGTTTATAATAAATATTATGGGATTTCTACGGTGCATTCACGGCCCCATTCTTCACTTAGTGGGATTTAATAGGGACCATTAGATCAATTTTAGACTTTTTAAATTAAGAGATCTATGATTGTAAATGCAGGGGGTGGGGGGCATGGTGCCCTTAAAGGCACCGTAGAGTATTCCTAAATATTAATATAATTTTCATTTTGTAATTTTATATATTCTATATTGGTAAATTAAGATTTATTTGAAATAATCTAAGTATGTAAATAAATATTGGTAATGAATTCAATCAAACATAAAAACATAAAATTATATAATAATAATAATAATCATTATTATTGATATTAAATATTCATTAGACATCGGTACAATGTGACACGAGTTGAGAGTACATCCGTTTAGGTTTTCAAAGTATGTAATTAATATTATTAACAAATTTAATATAAACATTAAAATACAAAATAACGTAATAATAATTAATAAGTAGAGATTAGACACGTGTTTAGAATGAGACTTCTTTTGAATTTTTATAAGTATGTAAATAAAATTATTAACGAATTGAATCTAAGCATGAAAATAAAAATTTAATAATTATAATAATTAATAAATAAATTAGACATGTACAAGGCAAGGGTTGAGAATACATAATTAGAATTTCTCATTTTACATAAAAATTTATAATTATCGCAAATATTTTTTTATATTTATCTTTTAATAAACCTCGTATAATACACCCGTATAATACACGGGTATTAAACTAGTTATAATTATAAATTGGGCCGACTTACACTCCATAGCTAAATATAGAAGAGCGTGGATATTAGCAGTTTGAAAATTTGAATATGTGTTCCTAATTTGTACCTGACTTTTCTTGTTTTCATACAGAGTCGCAATTTGTTCCGTGCTTGTTTAATTATTAGTATTAACAAACAAATAGATATTGGTTATTGATCTTAATCGTAAATATTCATCAGGTTAACTCCCTTTGGACGATCAGGCCATAAAAGGAAACTTGGTGTGAAGAGGAGCAAGCCCTAAGTCCCAACTTTTATGCCGAGATTGTAAATTCTTGACTGGATACGACAATTAGTATGCGAGACATAATGGATTTTTAAATTTAAATCAGGTGTTTGGATTTGAATCCCACCAATTTATCCCGAGGAATAATAATAATAATAATAATAATAATAATAATAATAATAATAATAATATTCCACAGTTTGCAGATGCAAGTCCAACCAGTAGGAAGAAAAAAAAACATGTTGGGCTTGCGCCTTAAAGAGTAATTGTTCTGACTTTTTAGAACAATTTGGGCAAAAAAAAAAAAACCACTTCAAAAATATCATTACATACACAAGTATAGCATATAATCTCATGATTGTAGTTAAAGAAGAAAAGGAAAAGGATACAACCAGGAAAACTATGTTCAATTTCCATCAATCCTGACAAAATTGTATTCCGCTATCTATTTCAAGTTATAAAAAAAAGAAAGAAAAGAAAAAAAGAAAAAAAAAGGGCATCCATTTGGATCTGATTGATTTCGAAAATCTAAGACCCGGAATCCCATGGGTCATATTTTCAGCTTCTTCTTTGGTCTTTTTGATACATCGGTATTAGAATCCTCCAACTTCTGCAAAAGTGATCGAGGATCTCTACCTGAGTGAAAAGAAAAAAAGAAAAAAAGGATCCCGGGCCTAACATAAACCATCAGATACCTTTTGTTTGTTCTTTTGCTTCCTTTTCTTTTTCTTTTTCTGCTTAGGCTTTTTTGACACAGAGGTCTCGGTTTTGTCTTCACCATCCGAGTCCTGTCAAATTTCACAACAGGGGAGTGAATAACAGTACGTAACCAAGTGGTTATATACAAAATGAAAATCTGCAGATTTAAGATATGATATAATGTGAATTATACCTCAGAGTCTCCAAAAGTATTGACATGATGAATTATCCTTCCTGACGTTGAAGTCCCACCTACATAATTTCGCAGGAGGGAATTAAATACAATACAATGTCTTATTAAAGCAAAAGGTGCCACACTCTCATTTACTATAATTATGAGCAAGAGAAAGAAGGGGAAAAAAAAATAGATGACAGTACTTTTTTGTAGCTTCATAGATAAGTCATTGGACAAAACAACGAATAACAATTTGGTGTTTTTCAAATTTCTATATGGATTGATAGATGTTGAAATTTTGATGGGCGAGTTGCAAGAAAGTCTATCCAGTTTTTTTATTTTTCAACTGCCCACAAAAAAAGACCAAAAAAAAAAAACCAATTCTGCAACTTATATTATCATCATCTACTTAATGTTTTACAAATGAATTTTCTGTTTAATCTTCACTAAAATTATACTCAAAGAGGTTCATGTGAGTTCTTTTTACAGACCAAAATAGTTTGTTTGCTTTTTTAAATCCCTGTAATGAAATGAATAGTCCAAAGGGCCAGAGAACTCTTTGTGATGCATAGTGATATTTTTAACAAAACAAAGCTCTGATGAGCTCAAATTAAACTCAGCTTTTCAATAGCATGGTCCAACAAGAAAACAAAAACCTCTTATACACAATATAGATGCTGTCCACACAAAGTCTCATTCATAACTGATAACGGTCAGCAATCAAGATGAGATGAATTACATACGTATTCAGATATATCATGCCAACGTTCAGAGATGTGCTCAGGCGAATTCTAGATCACCACAAAATTCATCAAAAAACACAAGCTTTTAATAATTGAAACAAATAACACCCACGGAAAGGCAAGCTCCAACAAATAAAACTTCAGCTAAAGAAGATGAGAAATTCATACTGCGTTGAACAGTTTGTTTGGCATTCTTCACGGCTAATTCAACGAGCTTTGGATCCACAGAAGCTAATCCATCTGGGCCCTGAAGCTTCCTTTCAAGAAATTTAGCCAAAGCAGCGGCCTTGTTCGTCTTCATCGGGCCCCCAGGGTGTGCTTGCCTACACATAACAAAACCCCCAATACCCACTGTTCCATAAAAAACAACACACAATAAAGAATAACACACAATAAAAAGCACCCAATCCACGACTACACAACATGCATCAATTAAGCAATTAAGCGAGATACTATATGTCAAACCCTAGTTATCTATATGTGAATAGAAATACAAAATTGTATATACACGCTAAAAAATTAACTTGTGTAGGAAATTTTTAACTCAATTACGTCTACGCATACATTAGTATATCTCCAAGAAAACCCTAATTACACATGCATATGCAAATCCAAAAAAATAAAAAAATAAATCTCCAATATAAATTCAACGAACACGGGCTAAAAAAGTGAGCAGAGCATTATGATTAGGCCGATACACACAATATATTGGATATATACATACATATGTTGTGTAAGTGTATAGGTTTAAGAACCTGGGGTGGAATCGGGTTTGATTGGGAGCATTGGGTAGAGGAGCGAATTTGCTTCCTCTCAGAGCCTTCTTCTCGTCTTCTGTCAGTCCTTCCATCTCTCTCCCTCTCTCCTGTATGTAAGTATATGTATGTATTTGCCCTAATTTAGAAATATTTTTTGGGGACGAATCGATTGATTCGCTTAACTTACATAAAGACCGGCAGTTGAATGTTGACTATGTATCGACAATAGTTTGACCGAATGTGGCAAAACTGTAGATCCATTTGATTAATTTTATACTTCCCCTATCCCTTTTAAATATCATTTTATATGTTAAGTTTTAATTTATTGTCCTTTTAATAAAAGATTATCAAAACATTTCTATCGACCCAATAAAGAAATCTGATAGTATCCGAGTAGTTAAAATTATGGCATTTGTAAAACTACATTTCAATTCCGTCACCATTCCTTCCTAAAATATGTACTCTCGAGTCCAAAAAGTTGTCATAATATAGCAAATTATATAAGCAAATTTGAATTTTTCTATTGGATTATATAATCAAAACTCTTAATATTATTTAACAAAAATAATACTATATTAGTATCATCGTTACATTTTGAAATCACAAATACTCTACCCAACCTCTTTAATCTTTTCGACCATTAAAAAATATTTCATCGTACATCCATTTAAACTATAAATGAATATTCACATGAGAATACAATCCACTTTTAATCACAAGGCTTTCAGCACTGTGTGGTGTCATTGGCCCGGTATACATTACAATTACATCTTACTTAGTACAACAATTTATATAAGAAAAAATACAATAAGTGTGTATTCATGACATATAACTGATAAATAATTTAAGTATTTATTATTTTTATATATTATAAAAATATATAAAGAGTATTTGATAAATAAGATAATCTTAATTCTATCATATTCTTTTTGTTTTCTTCTTTTCTACCTTTCATTTTCCACGTTATCAACACGACTCTAACAACTTGAGATTGATCTCATAAATAATAGTCTCTATAGGCCAACAAAAGAGAGAGAGAGAGAGAGAAATTTCACGTATCTAAAAATCATATTGCGCAGAGAATTTGAAGAATCATTTCTCGATTTTCTAGTTGTTGGATCGTGCTATATTTTTTACAGCAGATTCAGTGCACGTGGAAGTAATATCTGTACGGTGGAGATTTGAGGCAACATATATTGAATTTCGAATAAAACAAGTTTTGTTTTCAAAATTTCTTGTGCAGCATTTTTTTAAAACAAGATTTCACACAATTGAAATGTTAGATCAAGCTAAAACTTTATTAAGTCTTAATGATGGAGATATGAATGTGAGTTCCACAACATCCGATAATGAATTTTGAACAGAGCTGATTTTATTTTTTGAAACTGTTTGCCCAGTTTATTTAAAACAATCACACACAATCTAACCGTTGGATGATGCTGGATTTCAGAAATAATATTCAAAATGCATAGAGGGTAAAGCTAGATGGTGAAGATCGGGTTTGAAACTCTCATCAGAAACATGTCGCGGACAGACCTATTGCAAAATATTTAAATAATATATCGAGGATTGCCCTAGGAAAGAATCGTGTGTTTCCTCCAAGGTAACTCGAATTACCCACTTATTTATTAAATGTAAATAATAAATATTTATTTATATTGATATGTGGCATGATGTTTATTAGCCTGCAACTCAAGTTCTTATACAAAACATGGATATATGTTACTTATGATTAAATTGAGAATGAAATTATATGTGCATGCTACGTTATATATATTTTTTTGAAATACTTTAATAATATTCATAAAACATATATTGTATTATTTATGCTCTTACATGATTTCTTACTTAGAAATCGAAAATGAACTTATTTGCATAATTATATGAGAGAATGATCATAATTTTGATGTGTTTAGTTAAGCATGAATTTTGATGAATTGATAGTTTCATGTATGTTAGTAATTTGGCCATTCCTCTATTGCTGAAATAGTACATAATACTCTCAATATATGTATGATTGATTTTATATTTAAATTATTTATTTTCATGATAATAAAAGTTCGTGTAATATACAAAATAAGTCATTCTTGTGCCAAAAGTATATTCACAAGATATCAAGGAAAGAGTGTCAATTATGTTTTTCAAATCTATTATCTAAAGAAATTGATTGAAACAACTCAATCTAAATTCAAAATATATACTCCAAGGATATTGAGTACTCCCATTAGTCGTTTGATGTGTAAATTATAACAACAATAATTCCACAATAATATCATCCACCAACCCTCTCCCAACTAAAAAAATCAATTCTCTAATGAATAATTTGACAATTTTATGACACACAACTTCCAGGTCTAAGAATCAGTGAAAAGATATTCATTTGCTTTCTAAAAATGGTCAATGACTTCGACATGTTACAACTTAAAACATATACCATATAGGAAAAAGAAAGTCACCACAATCTCACTCTATTTTTACAACTTGAGCAAACATACTAATGCACTTGTATAATATTAATTATGGCAATAAGTCATTGAGAGATATGATCGTATTATACGTATAACAATGTTATACCTTTGGATAAGAAAATTTATTGATACTAACTATGGTCGATATGAATAATGAAAATAATTCCAACGCAAAGGGGACGAGACATGTTGATCTCTTCCTATGTAGAAAGAATGCACCACAAAGTAATATGTGTAATTTATTGATCGTGGCAGAAGTTATGGAGGTTCTCTCAATGACCTTAAGTCAATGTATATTCTATATTGTTTGTTTCTTACATTACAAAGAACTTGTGAAAGTATAATAAATTATTCTTATTAGACTATTGTGTTTGGTCTTAAACTTTATTTTGAGTTAAATTTATGATGTGGCCTAATTTAATTTTATTATTTTTGGCGTATTGGTAAATATTTGATTTCATTTTGAAGTACTGAATGTAATTGAGTTTATTTACCACACATTTACATACATGGTTCAAGAGTAATACTATTAAGATATAAATTTAATATATCTAGCAAATAAAACACAATATTAGAATGAAAAGTATGTCGTTCAAAAATTTCTAAAGAATGTGAGAATTTGTTGAGTAATAGACAATCATTCACTGAATTGATAATTCATATGTGATGACAGTGATTGTATCATCCCAACCAATCAAAAGGGCGAGTAACTTCCGAATTCTTGATACCTAGTGACACATTGATTAAAATCATAGAAGCTCAGTATGAACCAAGAGCCAAACGAACCTTGCTAAGTTTAATGATATTTATATCGATGATCATCATTGAGAAATACATTATGTGAATAGAACTATATCTTTAATTTATGTGGAAGGAAGCACGTTTTAAAAAATTTAGCGAGTTAAACTAGTAGTTTTACTTCACTAGTTTTCTGATTATCGAATCATATAATATTACTAATAATGAATTTTTGGACACTAACTCATTATAGTTTGACACGACTGACATGGGTATTTTGGTCGTGATATGATGATCCATATTATAAGAAATTATCATGGGCATTTTTTAGTTTGAGTGAAACACAAAATGAGATAGAAACGTAATAGCCTGTTTGAATAGAAACGTAAACTACAAACAGTGCATTCTGAAATACCAGAAGCACTACATATATCTATCTTAGCCGCAATAGCCTGTTTGAATAGAAACGTAAACTAAACACGTCACTCAATTTTCAAAACTTATTCCTTAGCAAATTGTATGATTGAGACCTTCATATGCTAAAAATACAAAGTATAAAATTCAATTCTTACAATTGATAAGTGGTGTTACACGTGGACATAACCATTCAAAATGTGAACCATTCAAGTATTTATGGTTTTGGTCGATGTTTCGACACATATTGTATATAAAAACTATTATATTTTCAAAACTCCTATCAGATTTAGTATGATTGAGGACTCACCACCCTTATAAAGTATTCAAGACTTACATCTTTAGAGAGTTTACACAAAAGTATTTGATGTCTATTGCATGTCAACATTCGAACTACACAAATAGTTTAAGTGGGTGACTCGCCAAACCAACCCAACTACCAATTCTGAGTGTATAACCGGTTCAACTAGCCAATTCACTCCTGTCTTTGAAACATAGGCCATAATTTCATTAGTTTTTCTTCCTTACAAAGATTTTATCAGGAAAGATAGAATACGTTTTGCAAATAGAGTTACAAGTTTTGCCTGTTCCTTTATGATAGTTATAAGTTTTCTTTTGCGATTTCAAAACTTTCATTGAATTCAATTGCACACGACTATATATTTGCTTATAGAACGAATAAAGGCGTTCTTTACTACAACCATTTCGACAGTTCTTGCTATTGTCAAATCATAACATCCCAAATTCTGCAAACAAAGTCAAACAAAGCAACGCTCAATGAATCCAAGCCAAGAAAACAAGCAATTATATGTGCAGAGACAGCTAAACAATACTTTCTATTTAATGATGAATGAAAAAGAGTCATACAGATATTTTATATTTCTTTAAAATGGTATTTACCTCCGGTCAAGAAGATTGCAAATGACCCAATGTCCAAATAGTAATCTTCTCAATTCTTCACTTTCTTCCATTAATATAGCACCAGCAAATTATTATTTCTAAAATAAGAATGGGACATATGTGAAGCCTTCATTCAGTAAAGCTTTAAAAGAATATTTTGGCTGCCAAAAGAGGTACAAGCATTCAATACGACTGGTACAATCAACTCTAAGTCCACATGCGCAGCTGACCTGAGAGTACAAATTTACAAGCACAATGCCACTGCAAAATAATGGGCCAATACTAAAATTATGATAATGATTCCCAAAATAATTGTTTAACAAAAAGCCAATTAAATAAGTTAAATAGCTACAAAACTCAACACCATAAATCCTGTCGGCATTTTCGTGATTTTTGGTATCTCACCCATTTGAATTAAAATTAAAACAAAAATCCCATCATATAATTAAATACTCTCATTTTCAATTGGAACCCAGATAATAATAATAATATGGCCATAATTACAGATCTCTGCCATTGAGGTCATAAATGTAAAAGATCACAAAATGCTTTCTCTTTTCTTTTCCAACTGTCGCTCGAACCTGAAAGTCGGGGCACAAGATTTTTTCTCTCACTCACCCACCCACCCACAATCTGAAACACCGAACAAGTCGGGGCTAAAACTGCAAACCATAGTCATGCAAAGCTAGTGACCCCGAAGGAGGCTCTAATTACCGGGTAAATATTTAATCTGCCATTTTTTATTTTCTTATTCTTCCCGCACCTTTTCTCCTCTTCCCACAATTTAATTATGGTGCTTTTCCACTTAACGCAATTTGCCCTATTTTTGGTCTTGCATTTAGCAAGAAGGAATAAAGAGAGGATGGCTCCGATTAGTGGAAACAAATTATCTTATTTTCCCCCATTTTTTGTCAGGCTTTTTCCGGTATTAGGTTTGCTGGAGCTCGATGTTGATCGTCTAATGACGTTCCATCGCCGGCTCGAATCAACGTTAGTTACAGTCTCTACAATTTCTTTTTTTAATTCATTCTGTATTCCGTTGAATTTATTCAAATTTACTGATCATTATATTATGTGTTACTTGTGTTTGTAGTTATGATTTTGATAAAATGATCTCGCTGGTGTTTTTAGTTTTTTTTTTTGTGTGTAATTTGAGGAATTTGGTGTCAATAATTTGCAGAATGTTGGGTTTAATGCACAAGATGTACGTATGTATCTCGTTGGTAAGTGATTGCATTTATGATGTTCAGTTTTGCAATCTTACTTCTTTATAAATTTCAAACAATTGACCAATATTTGCGATTCACTGAAGGGCTTGGCCTACTTGGAGTTTTAGGGGTCTAAATTGTGTTAAAAGGTCCTTAGGAGACAAAATGTTACTTACGGTTATAGATTAGGTGTTCGTTAGTTGGAATCTCGCAAACGACCCAAAATAACATATAGGTTACAATAAGTTTGTGATCCTTTAAATATGATGTTCGGAAGAGCAATGTTCGCACAAATTTATTTATATATTATTTAGATTTTTTTAGTTTGTTAAAATTTCTTGCAGGGAGGCAATCTTGGGCTTCGCTTACTTTGGCACCTTATGCATCTGATCATGAGCATATGTTACTTTGTTCATGGTTTAGGAAATGCACTCGAGAGCTTTCTTATCTCAAGTGGTTTGTTTAAGCGGTACAAAAATCTTGATATTAGTAAAGTTCAGTACCTGGCTGTTGTTATAGACAGTGAAGAAGCACGCGAGACTATGAAAGTTCTTGAACTATTGCGGTGGCTTGCAGATATTGGTTTCCAAAAAGTCTGTTTATATGATAAAGAAGGTACATGCTGGGCCCATTGTATCGTATACTAACCTGGTAATACATGTTCCCCTACGTGTAAATTATAATTAATGTTATTTTGAAGGAGTGTTGAAGAAATCCAAAGAAGCCCTTGCATTATGGTCGAAAACTGGAAGAATGTCAAAGGTACAGTTAAACAGTTCTACATTTTCAAATTCCTAGGTATCCTCATGAGTAAAATTTGATTCTTATTGGTAACTATTGTCCTGCATATATTGGAACAATTAACAACAAGCGCTGAACACTTTGTATCTATTTTTCTTCCAAGAATGCCGTTATGAATGGGCCTCTAAGCTAAAAAGGAACTATCTTTTTACAGGAAGCTACCGAGGACCCACTGCTTGAGCAGAAATGTATGAGTTTGGAAGTGATTTCTTTTTCTGATTCGAAACATGCGGTTGCAAAAGCAGCTAATTTTCTTCTAAAGAAGCACTATTTGAATGCGGATGAGAAGCCCCAGTTAACGGAACGTGACATGGCAGATGCTCTCAAAGCAATTGGTATGCTTTTTTGAAAATTAACCATTTCTTTGCATTAACAGTACACTCCAGATTTACAATATATCAATCATTTTGATGAAATCAGGGTATGGGACACTAGAACCCGATCTTATGTTAATTTACGGGCCCGCAAGATGCCACCTGGGGTTTCCGGCTTGGAGAAGTCGTTACACAGAGATGGTGTAAGTGTTGGTTATCATATTTTTATTACAATCAGTTAGTAAGCATTTTTGAAATAATGATAAAAAAATAGGAGACAATTACAAACACTACCTATGAGGTTTTGTGTAATTACGAAAAACCCCATTGATCTTCTAAAATTACAAAATGCTCCTCAAAGTGTTACAAACACCTCTTGAGGTTTTTATTTACGTAGCGAATATCCCCTTCTCGAGGGGTGCAATTTGTATAAGAGAAATAAATGTCAAAGGGGTGCTTGTAACCTCCAATATAACTGGTTTATTTTTATTTATAATAATAATAATAATAATAATAATAATAACAATAATAATAATAATAATAATAATGATTATTATTATTATTATTATATTGGTGATTAACCCAAAGACGTATTAATACATTTTAAATTATATCATCTTCAGCTGAATTGATTTGCGTATAAGGCAACAACATACAGAGGACATAAATGCTTAGTATGCCTAAACGAAGCTTATACATATCTCACAATTCACAAATTGTTGTCTCTTTGGGGTGTCTTTAATTTATCTGAACACTTCTGAACGCCGGACTTTCAAATACACATAATTTGCAGGCACATGGGACCGTTGAAGTCTATGAAATTTGGGGCCATCATTAAGGCTGTTCACAGGTACACCACAGTGCATCAGAACTATGGTATGTAAGTCCACTTCAATTATGTAAAGCTACAATGTCCAAGTGTCAATCAGTCACTGTTTGATTTGTGTTCAACCTGAGAGTCTGCAGTTTAGTGTAAATGCCTAAGAGGGATAAAGAGAAAGCTAAGGCGGTGATTGGATATCCTTTTATTTTCTTTCGTTTGTTTGACTAGAGAATAGTGAAAAAATATTTTAGGGAGATGAAATTGTTTTGGTGAGATAGTGATTGGTTGTAAAATTATTTGGTTAAAAAAAATTCAAATGGGCCCACATGGAGATGTTTGTGTGTGTGAGAAGTTAATGATAGTGGAGATGAGAGAGAGAAAAAAATAAATGAGGGAAAACAATGAATTGTATTTTCTGTTAGTAAAAAAAGAATTATGGGCCATAAACAATCACTTGTTTGCCAATTTTTTTCGCTAAGTGAGGGAATTTTTTTTTTTTAATATTTTTTGGTATCCAATCATAATAATTTCTTGAAAGCCGCTTAAAAGGTTTTGATCTTGTTTTTTCTGGAAATACATTTGTACTACTTTTCTTTGCCATCACATCCCTGGCCTTAGAGTTTTTAAGATCTAAAACAGAGATTTAGAATTCCGAGTGGTTGTCAGCTCGGCCTTTATTATTATTATTTTTGTGGTGTGTGTTGACCAAATCTGATTTAGAAGAAAATGAAAATTGAAGTCTCGTTGTCACTGCTATAGATGCGTTTTGGATATTAAATGGTGAACCAGGTTTAACACTTCAGAAGAAAATGAAAATATTAGTAAAATCCCATTGTCACCACGATAGATTCTCTGGAAAGGATATTAAAGGGTGAACCAGGTTTAATCATTTTGTTGTGTTATGCTACTTTTTTGGTCTTTTTCGTTCTGCAGACTTGTAATGGAGCTAGTTTATCATGATTCGAGAACATTCATATGTTGTATATTGCTTGACAAGAATTTTAACTTCGATTTTGTTCACATTCCTGTTCTAAAATTAATATTTCTTCGTTCCCAGGTACATAAACTGGTATTCTTCAAGTGGCAGTTTCTTATACGCCATCTACAAGAATATGGCATATTTGTCGCAGCGAAACCTTTTAAGATGTATACGGTTGTTCAGTATTGTATGGTCTTATTCCTTTTGTACGGTTGTTTAGTAGTGTTGCTGTGATTCAAGATCCAATTATATGGGAAGAATCAATTGAATATATTACATCAATTTCTAGCCAAAAATTAAAATAAAAATACAGCTAAAATTTATATTGAGACTAACAACATAAATGACTGCAATAGAAACTAATACATCACCACGTTGAAAAATTGTTATATCACCAATCCTTCAATCTATGATGGGAATTTTTCAAACTTTCATTACATTTGTCAAGTGTTCAATTTCCCATGATGGAATCAATGTAAATCTGAACATGATGGCGATTGACCACAAAACAACCTTAGTCCTGATTGACCACAAAACAACCTTAGTCCTGATCGCATTCAGGGTACCGGAGCTATGTAATATATAGAACACCATCTCACGGATAAATCCAGTTGATATTGAGCATGCCTCTATGATTTTAGTACTCTGTTTCCAAAATTCCATCAATGAGACCAAACTCCATAGCCTGCAAGGAGGAAGAGAGTTAGGGTTATAAAATTGATGCAGACCAAAGTCTCAACTCCAGATTGGAGATGAAATGGGAATGAAATATTGAAAACCGAAAATGTTAAATCACAAGTTTTGACTGAGAAAATATTTATGTAGCCCAAATATGTAATTAGAAAGTTTTCAAAATTCAAGTTTCGCTTAATCTCCGGTCACTTTGCTTTGCATTTCACACTTTATAGAACAAGGATAGCAACTAAAGGTTGCACGTCCAATTTAACCCTAATAGAAAGCTGCATTTCATGTTTTATATTTTTACACAACCTTTGTGAGCTCTATGTAAAACAGAGCATTGGCATTATAGCATCATAAACTGCATAAACAAAACAGACAAGTCTGGAAAACATCACCTCTGCTACAGACAAGAACCGGTCTCTCTCTGTGTACTGTTGCACTTTCTCAATAGGTTGGCCAGTAAAGGCAGCATACATTTTGTCGATTTTCTGCATCCAATAAGGTAAACTTTTAAGAAAGGGAATGACATGGCCATCAATTTTTTAATTTATGCTCACACAAGACCCCACGGGCTCATCACAAAATACTAGCATATCAAAAATTGGTAACAGCACTGAGATAACATTACAAATATTGCTTTTGAAATGTGTTGGTAGTGCAATCAGACCTTTTTATCCACATCGCAATTATCCAGAAACTAATAAGAGTATTTTCGGAATAAATGAAAGGATACTCACATGACGAGATTGAACAGCTTCATTTACTTGGCGCCTTACATCTTCCACATGACCCTACAATCACAGTAAATGCTAAGTCCATTAAAAAAACTATGAAATCTCTGTACAAATGCAATAAATGAAACACATGCCGTGATTAGATTATTTCTCTAAGGTTCACAATTCTCTCATAAGCTGCAAATGAAGGTGAAAACTGCATGATGGTAATCTTCCTTTTCTAGGATCTAAAAATTTAAGACAAACTTGTGTCAAACCACCTGACGGAGTACATTCCATTAGGCAGGGCCCAAATTTTCGTTTTTCAATTTTTCTTTTTTGCCTTTTAGGGTTCTTTTAGTTTTTATTTAGTTTAGTTTTTCTGCGGGCATGTTTGTTCTAGAACTCAAAATCTTGGATTCGGATTCTGAATCCCAATACCCGTTTGTTCTAGGATCCGAATTTTCAATCCTCACCCATGACTCAACAACATTATTTGACACCTACCATAAAAATTATATCATTACTCTATTTATTTATATATACATACAATTAATACAACCTAATAATACAACATCACACTTTCACACATGATGTTTTTTTTTTTTTTTTTGTAATTTAGTTTTTTAGGGTTTCTATTTTTTTTTAAGCTTTAGTTTTAGGGGACCTGTCTAACGATTAGGCCGTTTAACATGAGTGTGCCTCAAAAATTAAATACCCGAGTTGGAGTAGTTCTTACCCCACA
Organism: Phtheirospermum japonicum; assembly: GCA_014905375.1. NCBI lineage: Eukaryota > Viridiplantae > Streptophyta > Magnoliopsida > Lamiales > Orobanchaceae > Phtheirospermum > Phtheirospermum japonicum. Next base: position 1,138,760 of record BMAC01000036.1, read on the forward strand.
CCCGCTTTGGGGTTGATGTATCATAATACGGGAATTTGGCATGGAATACCGCATCCCCTTTTCTCCACCAGCAAGAAGAAGTGCACCTTGGCTTGCAGCTACTCCAAAACACACCGTGCCAACCTTGGGCTTTATCTGAGGCAAAGATTTATTGCACGAGAAAATGATATCAGAAAAACTTCAACTTCAAGCAAAAAAGATGCAGGGTAAAAGAAAAAAATCGACGAAAATTTAAATTTTAAAAAGATTGAAGCAAGGGATTTAGCATTCTTACCCATGACATGCAATCATATATTGCCAAGACAGAATATGTACTCCCACCTGGGCAGTTCAGATACATCTAACAAGGAAGACAATAATAAATATAAACAATTGTTCTAGATAGGGCCTTAACTTTCTTATACTTGAAATATATTATTACTGAGAGCTTTAAAATATACCCACCAAAATATCTGATTCTTCATCGATTGTGGCCAGAGTCACTAGTTGTGATATGACTCTCTGAGCAACCTGTGCATTGATTGGCTGCCCGATGAAGATTATACGATTTCTGAACAATACAGTGGAAAGATCCAAAGGTCCACCTGGAGTCATCACTGCTGGCATGATTGGTGGGTTCCCCTTTTTCGCTTCTATCACACCATTGCTGGTAATGCAAATACACAGTCAATTTCAAGTTGTTTCAAGTCACATTTATTTTACATCTACAACACCTCAAAGAAAGTAGAACCAACCTTGGATTAGAATAAATATCATTCTGGTCGAGCTTTAATGGCAATCTGCTTGTTTTACTGGAAAATCCTGGTAAAGCCACACACACACGCACCCCCCCAAAAAAAAATTGATAATTGAAGGTTACCTTAAAATAAAAAAGTTATTCAACATAATAATACCTAATAGACAATATCCACCAGCCAAAAAAGGTAAACTGATTCCACATTCATTCCGAAAAACTGAAAATTTCACTACTGAAGAGTTAAAAAAATTATAACACATTTGAGTTACATTGTGAAACAATTACCTAAAGATTCACCATAGGAGCTCGACAGAGCTGAAACTACAGACCTCGAAGTTAAGTTTCTGGCCAAAGGAAAGCATTGATATCAATTAACAACCGAAACAAGAACTAATTGGAAAGGGGGAAAAGTTATAACTCAAGATAATACGAGCAACATTATATAAAAACAAATACTAATTTTTACCCATAGGCATGATTAAACTACCTCTGAGAAAACAATGGAAGAGATAAAACTTTGTAAAGAGGTGAAGCCATCGATACATTTAGCGTCGTTGCCATTGCTGATGTCACCATTTTTGCGAAGTACTGAGCGGATAGAAAGTATCCCGAGTAGCGAAAGAGGAAATACTTTTTTCTGATGTAAGCCGAATGAAGGAAGTTATCAGAATCAATAATCAACCAACTCTTGAAAATATATTTAAAAAAAAAGATTAATTCAAGATTAGCGAAGAATAAAAACAAACACAAATCTTCTGAGCTTTCAAATATTTTATAGCATGCATGCTATAAAAACTCATCCATACAATTCTTATGATTTGGTAATTTGATAATAGTGCAAATAACTCAAGAAGAAAGCTAGAAAAAGCACTTCACTTTAAATCATATCCACTGTCATCATAAACAAAGCATTTCAAAAAAAAAAAAACAAAAAAAACCTATGTTTTCAATTTCTTTTAAAACTATCTGTTTGACATTTTTCATGTAGTCTGATCATGGCCATGTATATCTCTAAGTAATGTTAATTAATCAATGAACATATGAGCAGTCATAATCTAGGATTCAAGTGTTGCTTCCCCTCATTTATTGAAACTGAAAACGGACCAGTCCGCCATTGTTCACATCAATTGTACTAAATTCCCAAAGTAAAAAAAAAAAAAAAAAAAAGGACTAACCACAAATTGCAGAGGTAATTAAAACATTGCAAAAGATCTACAACATGACAACGAATAAAATGACAAAATTAAGACGTCTGGAGATCACAAAATACCAAAAAAGAAAACCATGAATATGAACAAAATCCAATCAAAAACTTGTTACCCTAAATTCGATTAGGGCTTAATCCCATATATCAAATAAGTTTATACGATCGACTGCACATCAGATCCCCCAAAAGAGGGAATGATTCCAATAATCAGTTATGAGAGTCGCAACAACTCACTAAGCATACACAAAATATGCAAGAAAAATTCACAATTCTGAAGAAAATGAAAATGCAAAGAAAAAGTAATAATAGAAAAAAAAATCATCATGTACTTACTCTAAAATATATAATTAGTTTTTGCCAAGTAAAAAATGAAAAAAAGTTTGTTCAGTGAAATTTGCGTAATTGTTAGAACTCCAAAGAAGAAGAAAAAAAATTATACGGGAGGACGAAGATAGAGAGGAGAGAGAGAGGGGAAGTGAGGTGGAAAATAAAGTAAATTTCATTTAGATTTGGAGCTAGGCTCGGAACTTCCAAACCAAACCACATGCATCAAATAACTCTTATCCAAAGCATCATATCATATGGCACGAAAAATCATTTGTGCATTAAATTGACTATTGACTATATTTTTAATACATGTTTACTCGATTCTTTATATTTACATTAATTGCTGCTACTAATACATTATAATATTTCAACTTTTCAGTTACTTTTCACATGTAATTTTACATTTGCCATCTTAATCCTAAGGTAATTGTCTACTATTACATACAAATCTTAATCAACCATCTACTTAGGTAACTATCTATTACTCCCACTCAATATAATTGTCATTTAAGAACTAGTTAAGAAATCTTACAAATGATTGGTCTACACTCATTTAATATAAGAATATGTATGAATTTTATATTTCCATCAACTATTTTGAATAAATTAAGGCATAATCAAACCAATTACTTTAAGTACCACCTTTAATTTTTTCAATAAAAAAAAAAGATAAATAATCATATCAAATGACATTGTTATATATTTATCCTACATCCAATTAAACTATCAGAATATATTCTCATTTCATTTACCGAGTCAAGTGGCCCGCATTGCATTACATCTTACAAGTGCAACAATTCATACATTTTTTCATGTGACAATTTTAACCTTGCATATAAACTTTAAAATTATGATTTCCACTAGCTTCGAAGTTTTAAATGTCGACATGGCATTTCAATCAGAGCAAGAATTCTTTTCAGCTTGATACAAATTTAAAGAGAGGAAAGAAAAAACAGATTTAAAAATAAAATTTATAATCATGCTGAAGTTCCTTCGAAGACGTGCACAAGTTGTGCTAAAACGCAAGATAAGCTGTTCTATACTTTTTGGTACAAATGAATGTCCATATCAAATCAAATTACCCAAAAAAAAAGGCATCACCACATCAAGAGGGCGATCGATTAGAGAACCAGAGCAATGCGAAGAATTAAACGTCAAAAAACGACTGAGAATCGTCCAGTGATCTGGTTTTTTTGCCGCAAACTGGGCAATGGCAAACTAAAGGGAGACCCGGAAATTCGGGCAAACCCCAAATCAACCTAAGCCCATCTCATCTTTCTGCCAAATAACTTAAACCCGGGCCATGAACGACGAGAGAGGGCAACCAAATTTGTATACATATGACAGTTGAAATGGATCAGACTGCAAGCACATTTGACATCTTTGATTGTTGAAGCCATACGTTGAAAAAGGGTCATCTCTGTATTGCAAAGCCTATATTCAAGAAAATAAACATGATCAATAAGAAAAATAGGACATCAAAAGACAACAGAATATAAAATATGGTTTTCCATGTAGAATTGCTAATGTGAAAATAGGAAAAAAAGTTTTCTTCCTCAAGTATTCTAACTCAGTCAACTCAAATCAAAAATTATCCAAAATTAATAAATAAATAAATACATATATCATTTAATCAAATCCTGGCTTCATCATCTTGATACTAAATAGTGCTCACCTAATTTATTGACCGCATATTATCTTGCCCACAGGTAACAAGTTCTATATAGAAACTAAGGAGACCATGCATAAAAACAGATCTCACATGCTCAGTGCAATAACATTTAAGAATTTAGTAACTATTGCATAAAATGATCTCCCCACAATGGCATAAACTTCAAAACAGTAAATCACGTTTTTCATGTGCTCGGAAGGAATAGATTTATCAAGTCCCTCAAAAAGTAAGAAAAATATAATAAAAGGCCATTTATTATCATGGGTGCTAACAGAATAGATTTTTAACCTGGTGAATAATTGTTTCTTCGAGATTGATGTGGGTATAAATTTTGTCCTTTGCCAGAGCAGTTGTATCACTGCCAAAAAAAGAAAAAGGGAATGAAAACCGATCTCAAGTGTTCAAAATATAATTTACAAAGCAAAAGCAAGCATAAAATTACATAATACTAACCTTCTCGAATATATATCCAATAAAGAGTCATTGTCATCAACAATTGGGATCGAACTAACTTGCACTGTGAAAGAGTGCAACAAAATGCTTAAGAGTGATGTAGTTTCTTAGTATGTGGTAGTAGATGACTAGGTCATATTATCTAGATAATTCATTTATGCATGTCTCAAATTGAATTAGGAAATTCATTTAGATACCTTGAATTAACAGACTCAGTGCTGCACTAATTGAAGAACTCGGTCTCAACACAGCCAATGGCCCTCGATTTGGCTCACTGGGCTTTGGAACCCAAGTGCCCACTGGGATTGCTCTACGTGGGAGGAGCTGAAGCACCGGAAATGCGCTTGGTGAGTGTTTAAAAAAACAGCAAATACCTGTAAAGCAACAGAGGATATCAATATATTAAAATGTGAGCACTAAATACTGAAGTGGCGAGTTAATTTTCCTCACATTTTAGTACTCCAAATAGTGAGGCAACGTGCAACAGATGTGGGTTTGAGGCATCTACTGAAGTATAATGAAGGACGGGAACTGTAGCAACACCATTTTGCAAAATCTTCAAAGCAACGTCTTTCACACTATCATCTGGCCCGGCCTGAGCCAAATAAAGGGTATTAGGAATATGAAACATTATCCCAACAATAAATTTCAACATTTTCCAAACGAGCAATCTAAACACAATGTTTTTCACAGACGCCCGTCAGTTAAGTAATGTTTATACGCTAACTAGACAATTGACTATTTCACACTTATAATTTTCTACTTATTCCTTCATAAGTTCATTGAAAAGCATCAACGTGAAAATAGAACCACTAGCCCAATTATTTATTTCATCGATATCTGTGAAATCTCTAAACTAGTCCTTACTTGCACTAGTTGTCTTGAAACAGCATTCCCTAGGCCTTCAACTTGACTATTTAGATATAGTTTTGCTTCTTTCCATGCCGATATTCTGTGTGTCTCAAGCTCTTCCTCGGTCAGATTGGACCCATGGCTGCCAAGCTGTCACAAATCAAGAAAATCAAGTGCACTGAGAACTCCAACGAATTCTCCCTTGGAGAAGTCCCACAGGGGAGCCGTCGAGATTCCTTGCAAAGAATTTGGTGGTTTAGAAAGGTTGTAAAGGAAGTAGATGAACAAAAGCATTGGAAAGAATGTGCATCATGCATGTTACTGAGTGCAGGTTAGTTACCAACACCCTTGATTCTCACAGAAAAACAAATAATGAGGGTTATTTTGAGAAGATCCTTATTTAAAAATTAAAATAATAATAATAATAATAATAATTAATCCAACACAGATAGTGAAAATCTCCTACTAATCCAAAGAGAACCTTGGGAATATCTGACCAACAAATGCCTAATCAAGGTACCTGTTCATGCAGAATATGAAATGCTTGCTTCACAGGCAGGTCTACATCCAAAGCAACAACCTACAAGCAATTCAACAAAGAAAAACACTAAAGACAAAGAAAATCAATGTGTAAAAGATAACACTAGAGAAGGCAACAATCATTCTGACTTTTCCAGATTCAGGAAGCAACTCATAGGCCATGTGTGTTGACATAAATACAGCAATGCGATGCCGGGAAACCTCTAATTCTGCATCTGATGTCATAGTAAAGGACTCGGAATATGTACCGTCGACACTCGAACCTGCGATCAAAACGAATAACAGATGAGGTAAATCAACTCATTTTTCCAGTAATTGATCATGGAAAGAACCACACACAATAATCTCAGTGCCTACCCTATCTTAAAATTTAAAGATGGCTATGGTTGAGAGGAATTTGATACTAACCATGAGATCGTCAGGTTAGAAATACAAATTCCTTTTCCTCTAAAAAGTCCATTTTCAATTATTTAAGCATTTTTATACAATATTCTGAGATACTTGTTTAACAGGTATAGCACATACTCAATTCGAAGAACTAAAAGAGAGGGTCTGAATAGGGTAACCAACGTGTCTTTTGATTGCAAAAAATAAAGTGATAATAAGGATTCACTAAATAAACTACACAGGAGCAGCAATGCCATGCCACACGCTGAAAGGTCTCGTTATCCACATCCATGCTGGACTCAGGACCTATGAGAGGCATTTGTGGGCTCAGCATTGCAGGACGACAATCTGATTCCCTGGTTATGAGGAAAGTGTTCACTGGTCCAGAGTTACTACTGATAAAAGGCTGGTTCTCATCATGTCTCCATTCACCACCAACCACAAATTTGTACTGCAAAATAATGGGCCAATATAAAAAATATGATAATGAATCCCAAAATATTTGTTTAACGAAAAGCCAATTAAATAGCTACAAAACTCAACACCATATATCCTGTCGGTATTTTCGTGATTTTTGGTATCCATCAGTTTCAAAGAAAACGTGATGTTTTATTATCTCACCCATTTGAATTAAAATTAAAACAAAAATCCCATCATGTACAAGGACTTCGCAATTAAATACTCTCGATTACACTCGGAACGCCCAGAGATAATGCCTCACTCTTAGAAGGAAATGTAAATTCAACAAATGCACTCTCATTTAAAATAACAATATGGCCCACAATTACAGATCTCAGCCTTTGAGGTAATAAATGTAAAGGATCACAAAATGCTTTCTCTTTTCCAACTGTCGCTCGAACCTCAGATCAAATACGGACATTCATAATTGGACAAACATGGTATCTTTTTCATTATGAAGAACATATGATTTAATAGCAATAAAAATCAAAGTAACTCAATATATTGAATAAAAAAGATGTCAACACAAAATGATGTGATCCTAATCATTTTTTCAACTGGCTGATCTGGACTAATATAATGTAGTTATATAACATAATACCTTCAATCGAATTCCTCAAATTTATTATAAATCAATACCTCATTTAAAATGCTTACCTTTCCCCCATCGTCAAACACTCTTGAGACTCGACACATGTTATAACCCAAAACACTCTTTTCATTTCTATACCTAACATCTCATTAGCATTTATATTTACTTAAGGTCATTCTCCCTAAACGACAAACATTGTCTTAACCATTTTCACATCAAACCCACGCATGTGAAATAATTTTTTCCAGCTATTCCGAAAGTCCAAAACAAATAAGAAGCCAAACGTTAGTGACACGCGCAACGAGAGGCAACAAAAATAAGTAGACAATAGTGAAAAACCACAAGACATAATTAAGTCTTATCCTAGACAGCATAATTCTGAGATGCCCATGTAATCAATAATCAATTAATGCATGTATTTCACCTCCAAACGCGTGGCAAAGGATTGGAAAATATGGCATCGCTTGGAAAAAAACAAATTAACAGCGATTGTGATGACTAAAATTATATAGCTGCTTCCAGAAGAGATCAGATCCGTTTCAAATAAGTTAAATACACATTTTTTTCGATCAAATCACAATTAAAAAAAAAAGGATAAACTAGGAAGCTGCAACCACATACACCAAACTGGTGAAAACCGGGAGGCAGGCTACAAATTGTTTGAAAAACAGTAGGGCAACCCTCAACAAGCGTCATTGGCCATTGCGTCCACCTTTATCAATATCCATCAATTAAAAAAAAAACTTAGAATGCACACACTACAAATCATTAACAGAATCTACAATTAGAAAATAAATAAATAAATAACAGAAAGAATTTTTTTTTGCAAAATGATGCTAAATAAGATTCGAATAATAAGGCCACACAAAACGGGTCGGAATCAACATCGCCCCACTATCGCTCGAAAAATCCATGCCACTAGGATACATTCCTCCTTAACGATTCTAAATTTCCCCAAAAGACACTTACAAAAATAAATAGCTAGCTTTTACGTATTGCAACAAAATTCATTGAGAAAAAAAAATCCAACCCAGAAACCCGTTTTGAAAACTCAAAGTGTAACAAATTCGCTTTTCTACTATGCTAATGTGTAATGATGCATGCTCGAAAAATAAATGCTATTTAGACGCGATTAGTAACATGAAATTGCTAACATAATAAATCATAACACAATTAGACCAAAACCAAACAAAGCTCAATCAAAAAACGAGAACGCATATAATATAAACCTAAACCCCAAAAGTCACCAATAAAACAGAGAAACAAAGAAACCCCGAAGAGTTCAACAATAGGCCAGCCAAATTTCTTCTTCTAAAACAGAGAAACAAAGAAACCCCGAAGAGTTCAACAATATTCTTCTCGCATTTCCCCTGGTTCCGACCTTTAATCTTCTCATTGTCCCCCTCACTTTTCATTTTCCCCTTATTCTGACTTTTAAGAATCCCGAGCGTCTCGTACACATGCTGAACAGTGGAAACAAGATTTTGGTATTCCACTTTCATAACACCTCCATCGTCTAGCAGTACATCCAGTCATTTTTTCATCACCCAACTTGACGGTTTGACGGAGAGGGTCCGTGAGCCTCTTCCCTTCCAATGCATATTCGGACATGTGACCCCAATTGTTTTCACACCTGATAATAAAATCATTCACATTGAAATTTTGAAAGACGCCGTGGACCGGCTTGTCAAACCAAAGGGTTTGTTGATAGAGTGGTTTAACTCTTAAGCTCTCCAGAACCATTTGAGTGAGGAGCAAGAAACCTCTCTTTATGATTGTGTAAGTCATATGGGCGTTCTTCTTGTTGGGTGGAGCAGTAATCCCGAGAGCTCGAAAATACAGAGATTAGAGAATCCAATTGGAATTTGTGTTCTTGTTATGTCTGTTTGAAGAGAACCATAGTCTCCTTCAAAAGGGAGCTCTACAAACTGGGGAATGCTCGGGGATATCTTGGAATTAATGGGGAATTTTTTTTCCAAAAAACTTGCACTCACCGTGTTTGCCAAATACCAAACACAAGCTTTTGAAGCCAGAGCTATGACGTACATATCGACCTTGTCTATTACAACAGAGATTGCTCCTCCCTCTGTTGATGAAAGCTTTACAATGTAGTACCTTTGGATATCATCGGGATCATCGTATTCTCTATTGGCCAATACCGTCTCTCGCTCGTTCAAGAGAGTCGAGAAACTTACCGTATCAATATTACGACTATTTTTCGGGAAACCCAGCACTACAGACGGTGAGCCGGAGCTGGACCGCGATCGTGAACGAGATCTACGCTTCTTGGTTGATCTTTTGCCTTCTTACGTTTACCTCCCTTATCCTTCTTCGATTTCACCATTTGTACGGCCGATTTTGTGGTCGAGAAAACACAGGGCTTGTTTGTTTGTTTGTTATATAACTTAAATTTGTTGAGAAAAAAAAAAAAAAGAAAAAAAAGGCAAATAAATGATTGTTTATAACTTAAGAAATATATTTTATTTTTTTCTTAAAAAAATTTTTCAACATTTCTCTCTTAATTATTTCCATCATCTCCTTTATCTCTCAACTACCATTAATTCTCAACCACACAAAAAATTTATTTTATTTCATCTCTTTCATCTTTTCACTATCATTAATTCCCACCACACAAACAGAAACTTTATTTTATTTTCTTGCTCTCATCTTTTCACCATCATTAATTCTCACCAAGCAAAAGCTTTTCCGGGTCTCATTTGAAAATTTATTTACCAAATAATTTTATATTCAATCACTTACTAAAAAATACAAATTATAAAAAGTTTATTTTCACTATTTTCTAATGAAACAAAACAAAAATGAACGAAAGGATATCCAATCGCACATCTCATCCTAAAACTTTATTTCTTTATCCCAATTAAAAATAAATTCATAAATATACCTAAATTACCCCTCAAAGTCCACACTCAAAAAATATATTTCATCTTTTTCAATCATCCACCACCACCATCATGTCGTCGCTACAGTCGCCACCGCCACCTTCTGTTGTCGCCACTTCCGTCGTCATCGCCACAATGTCACCATTACACGAAGAAGGGAAAAAAATATCAATATATGCAGATTTTCGAATGCGTTCGAGAAACCAGTAATGAACATGCTCATGACGTTCGAAAGTCTAATCCAAACGTCATAAAGCACGTTTGAGTTTTATTTCTGAACGAATTCGAAAATTTGGTTTGAACGCATGTATTTTTTTTCCTTCTTCTTCAGTGGAGATGGCGGCGGCGGCGACAATGGGGAGGCCGTAATAGTGGAGGGAAATCAATTTTCTTTCACGAATAAGAATAAGAAAATGAGATGTCAAAATATGTGTTCAAACCAGATTTCCAAACGCGTTCGGAAAACCAAATAGGTTCATGGCGTTCGAAACTTTTGTTCGAACGCATGTTTTATCCTTTTTTTTTTCCTTCTTCAGAGATGAAGGACACGGCGGCCGTGGTGGCAGTGGTGACGACAATAGAGGCGGTGACGGTGGGAGTGGGGGTGGAGGATTGAAAAAGATGAAGTTGAAATGTTTAAAGTCTAAGGGTAGTTTTAGCATTTTAATGAAAAATCTTTTTAATGGGTTGAACTAATAAAAAAATATGGTACATATATCCATGAACTTCTACGGTGCCATAAATGTACCATTCCTCACTTATTTAGAATAATTCCGAGAGTGTTTTTTTTGAGTTTCTCTTTCATATTTCTTCATCGTTTCAATTTTATTGATTGCGCAAACTGTGAAATCACCAAGTAAAATATTGTGTTGTTCTTATTTTATATTGGGGTTGCGATTTGACTTTTTATTGTAAAAATTATCATTCGATTTATGATGTCGTCCGGATCTCGAGGTCTTTTTTTTTTGGTTGCAATCCAATTCTTTTTCTAAAAATTGTCTTGTGATTTATGATGTTGTCTGGACCTCGGGATCATTTTTTTTGGGGGGAGGTTTGCGATATGAATCTTTTTAATAAATGTACCATTCCTCACTTATTTAGAACAATTCCGAGAGTGTTTTTTTTTTTTTGAGTTTCTCTTTCATATTTCTTCATCGTTTCAATTTTGTTGATTGCGCAAACTGTGAAATCACCATGTAAAATATTGTGTTGTTCTTATTTTATATTGGGGTTGCAATTTGACTTTTTATTGTAAAAAACTATCATTCGATTTATGATGTCGTCCGAATCTCGAAGTCTTTTTTTTTTTTGGTTGCGATCCAATTCTTTTTCTCGATCTTGATTGGCGTAAAAATTCCGGAACTATGGGACTAGTTGAAGTAAAGAGATCTGAATTCCTACTGAGAGAGGGATCCTGAATCTGAGGAGGCTGTGACTAGACCTACGGCTTTGAAGCCAAAAGGAGCTTTTTTAATTCGGATTCAAGGCTGTGACTAGATCCTGAATCATGAATCTCGATTTTTTAAAGAAAACTAAGGCTGGGGCTAAACCTACGGCTTTGAAGCCAAAAGGAGGTGCTCGTAAGAAGTCAACATTGGCTAAAGATGTGTGCTTATATTGCAAAGAAAATGGACATTGGAAGAGAGACTGTGAGAAGTGGAAAATATTAGATGTTTTCGGCTCCTCGGGTATGTTTGTCATTGAGATAAATATGTCTATTAATAACTCTCAATGCTGGGTATTTGATACCGAATTTGGCTCACACATTTGTAATAATGTGTAGGGGCTAAGTGACAGCAGGATGGTTAGACCGGGGGAAGTTTGCTTGCGCGTGGGAAATGGAGTAAAGGTTGCTTCCGAGCGTGTAGGGACTTAGATTACCCTTGGGTTATAGACTAAATTTATATAATTGTTATTTTGTTACATCGATTACGAAGAATATGTTCTTGATTGTAGTCGTGACATTCTCAATGTGAAAAATAAACGTATAAAATTAAGTAATATGAATAATCCCACCTACTTATGGCATTGTAGGCTTGGTCACATAAATGAAACAAGAATCGCAAGGTTAAGAAAGTTAGACTACTTAACACCATTTGATTTTGAGTCTTATGGACAATGTGAATCTTGTCTCAAAGGAAAAATGACCAACAAGCCATTTTTTGGGAAAGGCATACCAACAAAAGAGGTGCTTGAGCTGGTTCATACTGATGTATGCGGACCTTTTCCTACTCAAGCTAGAGGTGGTTATTCATACTTCATTACTTTTACTGATGACTTCTCTAGGGTTTGGACATGTTTATCTTTTGAAGTACAAGTCAGAGGCTTTTGAGAAGTTTAAGGAGTATAAGTTAGAAGTTGAGAAACAAGTTGAAAAGAGTATTAAGACTCTTCGATCAGATCGAAGAGGAGAATACTTGAGTAAAGAGTTTCTCGATTACTAAAAACTTCATAGAGTCCAATCGCAATGGACGCCTCATGGAACACCACAAATGAATGGTGTTTCTGAAAGGTGAAATTGAACCTTATTAGATATGGTTAGATCCATGATGAGTTTCTCAGATCTTCAGACATACCCATGGGGGTATGCTTTACTAAACTCAATCTATGTTCTGAATAGAGTTCCATCGAAGTTAGTAAATAAAACTCCATATGAGTTATGGCATGGCAAGAAGCCATCACTTACGCACATGTGAACCTGGGGTTGCCCTGCATATGTAAAGAGAGATGCTTACTGACAAGTTGGAATCTATAAGTGAGAAACGTTATTTTATGGGGTATCCTAAAGAAACATGGGGATACTACTTTATCTTTCTGGAGAACATAAGGTCATTGTTTCCAGGAAAGCGCCTTTTCTTGAGGAGGACTATGTCTACAAGGAAAGAAGTCGAAATAAGATAGAACTTGAAAAAATTCAAGAACCACAAAGTGACATGGAGGTTGAAAACTTGTCTAATGGCCTAAACAAGAATTCAGTCGGAGCTTCTGGTCATTCCTATGGTGAAAATTTGTCACTTAGAGGACAATTTTCAGCCAGTGGGAGCATTGATAGAATTGATGCAGTAATGCAAAATTTATCATCGCAACCAATGGAAGACCAAGCAATGGTTGCAAAACTCCCTCCTCAGGAAGTTCATGTTGATGAATCTTCTGAGGAATCTCAAAATGCTGGACCATCCAGCACAGAAGAACCTTCTCATGATCAGAACACTCAAAATACTCAAACGCATGATAACCAACTTCGTAAGTCTACTAGGATTCATAGGCGACCAGAAAGACTAAACCTCCTTGTAAAGGGTCAAGGTGATGTGGAAATTCTGGACGATGAACCTAGAACTTACACTGAGGCTATGTTAGACATTGACTCAAAGAGGTGGCCGGAAGCCATGAAATCAGAAATGGACTCGATGTTTACAAATCAAGTTTGGAACTTGGTTGACTTGCCAGTTGGGGTTAGACCCATTGGATACAAATGGGTCTTCAAGAAGAAGATCGATGCAAATGGTAAGGTACAAACCTACAGGTCTAGGTTGGTAGCAAAAGGTTATAGTCAACGAGAAGGAATTGACTATGATGAAACCTTTTCTCGAGTTGCGAAAATCAAGTCCATTAGGATTTTACTTGCTATAGCTACATACTATGATTACCATTTGGCAGATGGATGTTAAAACCGCTTCCTCAATGGTGAATTAATCGAGGAAGTGTATATGATACAACCAGAGGGTTTTATATCTGAATCGAAACCCAAAATGGTATGCAAGCTACAAAAGTCTATTTATGGACTTAAACAAGCCTCTAGAAGTTGGAATATTTGTTTTGACAAAGCAATCAAATTGTTTGATTTTGTTAGAAACAAAGAAGATTCATGTGTTTATAGTAAATGCACTGGAGGGAGTATGGTTTTTATTATTATATATGTTGATGACATATTGATAATTGGAGATGATACCTTTGTCATGCAATCAGTAAAGGATTGGTTGTCCAGCACCTTCATGATGAAGGACTTGGGTGAAGCCTGCTATATTCTTGGAATTAAGATCTATCGGGATAGACCTAATAGAACATTGGGGCTATCACAGTCCATGTACACATATAAAGTGCTAAGACAATTCTCTATGGAAAATTCAAACAGGGGATATATTCCAATGAGTCGTGGTCTCGAGTTATCAAAGAAGGATGGTCCTTCTACTGATAAGGAACTTGAGCGCATGAAAAGGATCTCATATGCTTCAGCAATAGGATCAATCATGTATGCCATGATTTGCACAAGGCCAGATGTGGCTTATGCACTTAGCATGACTGACAGATTTCAGCAGAATCCTGGGGAAGAACGCTGGAAAGCAGTCAAGAGTATTCTTAAGTATCTTAGAAGAACTAAAGAATATTTCTCAGAGTACAGTGGACAAAAGGAACTGGCAGTTACTGCTTATACTGAAGCTGGTTTCTAAATAGACCATGATAATCTTAAGTCATATTTGATATGTCTTCTTTTCAATGATAGGGTAGTAAGTTGGGATAGTTCCAATCAAACTACTGCCGCTGATTCGATAAAATGAAACTGAGTACATTGCTGTATAAGAGGTAGCTAAAGAAGCTGTCTCGATAAACAAATTCTTAAGGAATTAGGGGTAGTTCCTAGCACCAATATCGTTGTATTGTGACAACATTGATGCTATTGCGCTAGCAAGGAACAGTGATCCATGAACAGTAACAAGCATGTAATAAGACGCTACCACTTGATCAAGGAGATAGTGGAGATAGGAGAAATTAAAATAGAGTGTGCTCAAAGTCATCATGTTCTGGGTAATATGATGAGCATTCGTAAACCTGAATATTAGATATATAGGTGATTGACTCTAGGCCAAGTGGGAGATTGAAAGTATGAATGTCCTAGAGACAATCAGATTTAAAGACATTATACTTGATCACAATTATTATATATATCGTAATATATATGGCATTGCATTTATTGAATTATTATTTTGATTGTTTTTGATTATTCATATAAATGTTCCCGTAGAGTTAATGTTGTCATTGATATGGTGAGATGTCATTGATAAAACATTACTTTTAAAATAGCCACGACTAACGATTATCAAGATTGAGATATTGATAATATAATATATGTCGGCATGTGGTCTGCATCACATTTTAGAGAATGCAGTAAGTCTCACGACTGTGAATAATAGTTATTCGTGATGGATACATGGATACTTTGGAGAGTATTGGTAAACCCTACTGATAAGTTATTTATTGTATGTCTATAAACTTATCAGTGTATAAAGCGTGTGAATGAATTCGAGGGAATTATGATTCGCTTGTAAATTTAAAAAATATAAAAAAAACAAAAAAAATAGTAAAAAATAATAAAAAATAGGATTTATTTTCGGAACGCCGAGGCGCACCCCTCCCCGCCCCGGTCGTAATTTCTTGGGTTTCTTTACTATTTTTTACTAATATTCTATTTTTTCGAGTTTTTTTTTCCATTTTTCATCTAAAATAGAAAAAAAAAATAGAAAACGCGTGCTACACGATCGACGCCCGACCCCCGTGGTTCCACGACGCCGGAGCGTACCTCTCCCCGCCCCGTTCGTGGAATGATGGGATTCGTTTCTATTTTGTTACTAGTTTTTCTATTTTTTCGAGTTTTTTCCCGTTTTTCATTTAAAATCGAAAAAAAATAGAAAGCGCATCCTAGACGATCGACGCCCGACCCCTGTGGTCCCACGATGCTGGGACGCACCCCTCCTCCAATATGGAAAAATCACGACGCGTCGTCACTTCGCGTTTCCAACCGAAAGAGTTCATCGATCGATCGTATCTTGTTGTTGGTCGAATCCCACGTCACGTGTGGATACGCACGTGCTCGTTGGTATTTTTAGATCGAAATCAGGTCAAAACGACCCCACGTGCCTAAGATGATAGGATCGGTTTCGTTTTTATGAATTTTCTATTTTTTTTTTATTTTTTAATTAATATTTTAAAAAAGTAAAATATTAAAACCGAGGGATTACTAATTCCCTCGGTATAAAACCGAGGGACATAATGTTCCCTCGGTTTAGAACTGAGGGACATAAATTTCCCTCGGTTTTTAATTGATTTTTTAAAAAATAAAATCAAAACAAACCGAGGGTTTATAATTTCCCTCGGAATTCCGAGGGCCCTTGTCCCTCGGAATTTTTGCCCTTGGTAATCCGTCGATTTTTCCTTCGATAATTATGGCGGCAAGTATTGGCGCCGTGTTTGCGAGGGAATTTCCGAGGGAAAGCGATTCCCTCGGGAAAAAACCGAGGGAATTTATATTCCCTCGGTTTTCCCTCGAAAAATACCGAGGGAAGACAAATCCCTCGATTTCTCCCTCGTAAAACTGCTGTTTTGTTGTAGTGGACAGTCATCGGGTTTTTTAACTGTCAGTTATAACCGGCGGTTCATGATTAAGATTTTTTGGAACTGATACCGAACCCCCGGAACCGGTGATTTTTCGATTAACCGAAACCGGATCAATAACTCTACTCCTTAACCCGAAATTGGGGACCTGGTTTTCTGATGCTTTGAAGAGTACAAAGATTTTCCAGAAGAAGCGATCTACATATTGTGGTCTATTGATGGGAATTGTCTTGGATTTGGAGGCTCCGGTGGAGAGTGGCAGTAACAACAACGATGATGGTTGTGAGGGTAAAGTCGGTGCTAAATCATTAGTTTTGGAAAAGAACTTCTCATTGGAGTCGATTTGTTCTTCATTTTCCTTATCCAATTTGTCGATGATATGGATAAACCAATGCTATGAGAAGGGTTGAATTTTCTTAAATTCTTACCCGTGCTTTTCCTCACCAATCTCAATTAAAAACTATCCAACTATTATTTATTTATTTATTTTTAAAATTTTAACTGTACTTTCATGAATTGTGTGGTGTGTTTTTTAAGTGCAAGATATGGTTTGTTGGTTTATTTGGTCTATATAAATGACTAGATTTGGCATGATAGACGTGGCCGTATGAATGATCTGACTATGAGAGCAATTTTAGTTCAGATTGGTAAAATGCCCAAATAGTTCCATTAAATGCATGTGTGGCTTAGCAATAGAGACAAAGTGGTTTGAGTGGGGTTCGGTGATGTAAGCCCGCTGAAAATAAACTAAAGATGTCGACACTCCTCTTTGTATCAACATGGTCGCTTAGGATTTGTTGGGTGATTTGCAATGGTGATGGTAGATACATAAAGACCGGCCCGATGTTGAATGTTGACTATGTATTGACAAATATTTGACCAAATGTGATGAAAGTGATTGAAATTTGAAACAAGGATACCAAGATTGTGTTTGGGTATGGTTTATTATGTTACGCATATTGGACACAATTTTTGATCGGATAGCTTTGATATTTTATTCGTAATTTATTACTTTTCTACCAATCAAGTTAAGTCAAAATTACATTTTATCATGCTATAAAACAAGTTCGATCTTAGTTTATTGGGTTTGCTAAGAAAGCACACATGGGCCAAAGAAATGCATCAACGCACAAAACAGATGTAAGGACATCAAATTACTCGAATTTGATTCTTCAAATACGGTTGTAGGAAGATTTTGTTCCAAGTGTGAACTCGGTTTATTTATAAATCAAACCAAATCCAAATATATGTTTGGCACTCAATATTTTAAAGAGAAGACTTACGTGCTTATGCTAAATCACGATCTTGAATTTTGATACAGTTATATATAACACTTTTCTATTTATAAGGGTTGGGTCGGTCCTTATCATTTTTTTCTTCATAATGGTGCGTGAAAATAACGATGTTTTGATGGTATTGAATCTTTTATATAAAACATTATATAATCAATATTTTGAAAAGTGAATAATGATTGGACATATTCAACCCACGATCCAAAAATTGTAAAGAAAACAATCATATATTCTCTAATATTAAATTATATTATAATGTTATAAACTAAATATTATGATATATCATTAAATAAAAAATATACAAATGATGCGCACCAAAATGTCTGTACGTAATATTATGTGATATATGTGAGTATTTGTGGAAAGCGACCTCATTTTTAGGAGAGGGTGTGCCTCCTGGAAGATGGGCGAGCTGTATTATGTCTCTAAGAAATGAACGAGATGAAGGCTGTTTCTTAAAAGTGAGCGAGTTGATATGGTTAGAGTAGCGACCTGGAGTATGAGGATGAGTTCTTATATAGGGTCGTGACCTCTGTTTGAGATGTGTACTTGAGCTCGTTTATGGGCTTTGCGAATATCAAACCTGCGGGTTTAGTGTGAGTGGTTTATGGGGTCCCGGCGGACTCTATGGAAAGAATAATGGGCCCAGGCCTATTTTATTAATTTAATGAGAGATTTATTGTTTATGAAAACTTAACATATTGGAGGAATCCTAATTCCAAGACAGTTGTTGTATTTATAGAATTGTGGTGTTAGAAGGTAACCCTAGATCGTGGAGGGTTCCTCTTATCTCTATAAAAGGAGGTGTATACCTCTCATTATTCTATGCTTATGATATCATGATTGCACATTATTGACATTGAAAAGAGAGAGAAGAGTTTGATTTCGCTTATTAACTTAAGCGTTGGAGGGCCTTAACGGGCTCGAAATCCGGCCCGTTCTAGACGTTGTTTTGCAGGATCGGCGAGGTCGTTGTGACGCTTGCGGAGGGCTTTAGAGGTCGCTGAGACGTGTTTCATCCTCAAATTCAGGTCGCTGATCTCTTTTGAGGTTAGTACCCCCTATATTTGGTAGCCCAACTTTTTGGACTTATCAACAAATAACTCAAACAATATAAAACACAACACAAATTAAAATAATCATATAAATGTAACAATCTTTTAAGTTTAAAATATTAAATTCTTTATAAAAAAAAAGAAAACGATTATGACGGCAGAACAACTTGTTATCTAATTTTCGTATGTCCGATTGCATTTTGACCAATTCTGATCATTTAACTATACAATAATTTTAGTGGGTAACTCACCAACCAACCCAACCGCAGGTTCTCAGTCTATAACCGGTTCAACCAACCAATTCGCTCCTGTCTTTGAAACATAAACTATAATCTCATTAGTATTTATTCCTTACAAAGATTATCTCAAGAAAAATAGAATAAGTTTTGCAAACAGAATTACAAGTTTTGCTTGTTCCTTTATGATATTTATAATTTTCTTTTGCGATCTCAAAATTCTCATTGAATTCTACTACCCATGACTATAAATTTGCATATAGAACGAGTAAAGGCCTACGTTACTGCAACCACTTCGATCATTCTTGCTATTATAACTATAATAATATTAACATCCCAAATTCTGCAACCAGTTTTAAACAAAGAACAAAAATAAATGCTCAATGAATCCAAGCCAAGAAAACAAATAATTATATGCGCAGAGACAACTAAGCAGTACTTTCTATTCAATGGTGCATGGAAAAAAGTGAAATTATCTTCTTTTTTTAAAATAAAAAAGTGGTATTTAACTCAAGTCAATAAGATTGCAAATTGCCCAATTTCAATAAAAAATTGTTATCTATCACAAATTGTTTACATATGGAACGGAACTCAAAAATAAACATTTTAGTGGTATTTGGCTTTAAAAATGTCAAATGTTTGAGTAATATGAAGTATGATTTCATTAGCTTTCTCCATTCTTTATAAGCATTAATTTATTCGGGATAAAGGAGTAAGTTATGCTCGCAGAGTTGGGACATTTATTCATGTTTCTAAGTTCGTGTCTTGCTTTTGAAGTAACTTCGAAGGTTATGAGAATATTGAGATTGCAAAAGGAAACTTATAAATATCATGAAGGAACAAGCAAATCATGCGAATGGAAAAAGAAAGTGTCATAACATCTAAGAGTCTGAGATACTAAAAGCTTTCTACCTGATAGAAGCAAGAGAAACCAACAACATAAGAAAATCATTTGTCATATGGGGCTGGTCATCCTTTTAACGGGCTTACAAACTGTTATTAAATTGGATTTATTCAATTTAATGGTGCAGCGGAAATTCATTGTAACGAATTGTATATTTTTAATCTACGTGTCGTGTAGATAATTATAGCATTTTGAATTTCTCAAATTCATTTATTGGTGAGTGAGAATTAATGCTTTGAAGTTGAAAGGTTGATTATGTGTATTAAAGTTTATCCCACATTGATAGTTATCCAATGTGGAAGGAAGTTTAAAAGTGTTTAACTTCTATTGATTGGACATCAAGTGGGCCCAGTGGGTTGTGTGGATTTTGTGTAAACGAAGCTCACGCGGGCTCTTGGACTTGGGTTCGCCAGTCCGCCTTCGGCGGAGCCGATGGCGGATCCGAGCCCGGGCCCGGTCCCGAACCTCGGACTTGGGCAATTGGTGCGAATTGGCTGGTCCGATTGAGGTGGGCCGTGGGGGTGGTTTGGGTCAGCCCAATTGAGTTTTTGATCCATCACGCTCCGGACACACTCCTGGCACGCGCATGCACTCTCTTGACATACGCATTTGAACCTTCACACTGAACCTGTCCAGGTTCATGCTGCTGCTGCTGACCGTTTGACTGTCTCATTTAAAGACGTCTTAATTCAGGTTGTAACACCTGAATTTGTACCCTATAAAAGGAAGTGGTTCTTGCATCTGAACCTTTCCTTACGCATGAACATCTGACAAAACCCTAAAACACCTGAGAACAACATATTCTGCACTCTGCATCCATTTCACATTCTGCATTTCTTTTTCATACGTAACTCAGTTCATATTCAACCAGTTCGCCGGAACTCTGGTTTTTACGGTGCTGTAAAATCAGAGACGTAAGTCGTTTTATCTTTGGGAACGATTTGCCGAAACCGAAGGGCACTACCGGGGCAAATTCGTTTTGCGGAAAGAGATCTTCTCGACTCGACTTTCTAATTGTCTTATTTCTATTTTTCTTTTTCCAGTATTTTTGTGATTACATTTGCAGCCCTGTTCGATTTATTTGTAATAGTTCCAACAATCGCAAAACGAATTTTTGTTTGTAATTTTTTATTTGTAATCCCTGACTGGAAAAGGATGTCAACCTCCAACACTCCCACGAGCGACGCTATTCCGGCCATCACCTCAACTATTTCGGCGACGATCACTGCCCCTGCAGTCACGAACACCTCGACAATTGGCATGTCTACGCCAATCTTAAACACCACTTAGGATGAGATCATTCTCAACCCAGGAACGCTCGATTTCTTACTCGAGACACTGACGAAGCGCATGGCGCAGTCGAACTCATCCACAGTTTCGGCTGTTGAAACGATCCCTATTGGGATAGGGACTTCGGTCCAAACGATGCCAGCTCCGGCTGTGACCCATCCCATTGGGATGACGGGAACTTCGGTTCCGAGTTTGTTTGCAACTGCTCCCCAAACAGATTCAACTGTTTTGAATACCCATTTAACGGGTTAGGTGGGGACTTTTGTACCAACGATGAACGCGCCGGTGCACTCCTCTCGGATCATTCCCGCGGCGGAGAAACCTCCAAAATTTAATAGGGAAGGTTTCAAGAGGTGGCAACAAAAGATGCTGTTCTACCTCACGATGCTTGGTTTCGCCAACTTCGTGAAGGAAGATGAACCACCTACTCCGGACAAGGACGAGACCAATTTCCATGTCCAAACTGCCTATGATAATTGGCACAATGGGGACTATCTATGTAAAGGTTTTCTTTTAAGTAGCCTAGAAGATAGTCTGAGTAATGTGCACTCGGATTTAAAGACCTCCAAGAAAATTTGGGAGGCACTTGAGAAAAGATATAGTTCCGACGAGGCTGGAATTAGGAAATTTGTAGTCACGAACTTCATGGACTACAAGATGGTGGACTCTCGCCCGGTTATGGAACAAGTTCAAAAGTTCCAAATGCTGGTGAATGATGTCCACGCCGAGGGGATGATTCTCCCGGATGCTT
>BMAC01000036.1:1164305-1220433 GCA_014905375.1 Phtheirospermum japonicum
ATGTTCACTAATCCGCCGGTATGCTCGGTAGTATTAACTAAGGAGGGTTCAAGGCCACAAGCCACCTATCCCTATTCTCTATTGTCTCTTAAGGACTGAGCTACGTATTTGCATACATGCATTTTGTTTTTGGGTTGTCTCACTCATGTGGGGGATTGTTATTAAATTGGATTTATTCAATTTAATGGTGCAGCGGAATTCGTTGTAACGAATTGTATATTTTTAATCTACGTGTCGTGTAGATAATTATAGCATTTTGAATTTCTCAAATCCATTTATTGATGAGTGAGAATTAATGCTTTGAAGTTGAAAGGTTGCTTATGTGTATTAAAGTGTGTAATAAAGTTTATCCCACATTGATAGTTATCCAATGTGGAAGGGAGTTTAAAAGTGTTTAACTTCTATTGATTGGACATCAAGTGGGCCCAGTGGGTTGTGTGGACTTTGTGTAAACGAAGCTCACGCGGGCTCTTGGACTTGGGTTCGCCAGTCCGCCTTCGGCGAAGCCGATGGCGGAGCCGAGCGGATCCGAGCCCGAGTCCGGTCCCGGTCCCGGACCTGGGTCCTGGGTCCTGGGCTCTGGGACTTGGGACTTGGGCAATTGGTTCGAATTGGCTGGTCCGATTGAGGTGGGCCGTGGGGGTGGTCTGGGTCAGCCCAATTGAGTTTTTGATCCATCACGCTCCGGACACACTCCTGGCACGCGCATGCACTCTCTTGACATACGCATTTGAACCTTCACACTGAACCTGTCCAGGTTCATGTTGCTGCTGCTGATCGTTTGACTGTCTCATTTAAAGACGTCTTAATTCAGGTTGTAACACCTGAATTTGTACCCTATAAAAGGAAGTGGTTCTTGCATTTGAACCTTTCCTTACGCATGAACATCTGACGAAACCCTAAAACACCTGAGAACAACATATTCTGCACTCTGCATCCATTTCATATTCTGCATTTCTTTTTCATACGTAACTCAGTTCATATTCAACCAGTTCGCCGGAGCTCTGGTTTTTACGGTGCTGTAAAATCAGAGACGTAAGTCGTTTTATCTTTGGGAACGATTTGCCGAAACCGAAGGGCACTATCGGGGCAAATTCGTTTTGTGGAAAGAGATCTTCTCGACTCGACTTTCTAATTGTCTTATTTCTGTTTTTCTTTTTCCAGTATTTTTGTGATTACATTTGCAGCCCTGTTCGATTTATTTGTAATAGTTCCAACACAAACCAATGACCCCCTCTTTGACCACGGTCTTACATTAGATTAACTGAACAAGTAGTAGTATTAAATAAGTATACCACTTCACACAATAAAAAATCATAAAACGAAATATTGTTGTCATATACTTGAAAGTTGAACCGAACGATTACATAGACTCGCTTCTCAACAAAATCTGCATGTAATAATACTAATTGGGCATGCATGTACGGTATCCACCTTTGGGTATTAGTCATAATTAAACACCTTTCTAAGGTTTAGTCTATTACAAAAAAAATCCAGTTATCTTTCAAAATTATTCAGATAATTCAAAATGTAAACAAAAAATATTTTCTACTATGTTTACAATTATGTGTTATGATGCATGCTCGAAAAAATAAATTCTATTTAGGCGCGATTATTTTCATTTGAACATGAAAGTGATAATATAATAAATCATAACACAATTAGAGCAAAACTAAACAAAGCTCAATCAGAAAATGATAACGCATAGAATAGAAACCTAAACCCCAAAAATACCAAAACTCACCAATAGAACAGAGAAACAAAGGAAACACGACAAGGTTATAATTTGTAGGCCGACCAAATTTCACTTAATGTGTTGATACGACAAAACTATTAAAGCTATTTGGAGTTTCTTCTTCTTGATTTTCCCCTGATTTTAACTTCTTTCCAGTATCTCTAGAGCCTATCAGAGTTTCTGCATCTTCTTACTTTTCCAAAGAATTTGATCATGTCACCCCCTATTTTGACTTTTCGGAATCCTAGAGTCTAGTGTGTCGACATAAGATATAAGATTTTCGTAACACTTGTGCGAAAACCAAATCTTATGCCGTTAACATGTACACGAAACGCTAAGATTCTTAAAACTCAAAATACGGGCAAGTGATTGAGAGATTTTTACCAAGAACCAATAGTCCTAATTGTTGTTTCTCTTTGAGGCTTGTTCTTTTGATGTGTTAACTATTTTGGCTAATTTGTCAAGTAGAGAGGATTCTGTGGAATAGGTGGACCAATCAAATTTGTCAAATGCTGACGTGTCGAGTTCTTATTCAAAGGGTTCTATTTTGAGACGAGGACAAAATCTTGAGGTGGTATAATAAGAACTTTTTTTTTCTATTTTTGTTAATAATTTTTTTTCCCAAGATTGAACATTCGGTCTTTTTTTACACGCCTCCTGATCCAAACTTTTGTGTACCCCAAATATATATTTTCAATTAAAACATTCAAATTTGCTCGCAAGAGTACGAGTTCGCATGTAGGGTGATAAGTTGAACCGATGTCGATCTCAAGAAACATGCAATCGAAATCTCAAACGTTTGTTTAATCACAAGTAACACAAAAACTAATTATATTGGGGGTTTGCTTGTTTTTATTATCTAAGAAACTAAATAGCATGAATATTAACCTATCAATTAACAAGAACTAAATAGCATAAATCAAACTCAAATAATCAATCTAAACAAAGCGATGACATATATGAAACTTACTATCAATTACGAAATCTAAAGCATAGAACTTTACCGAAAATAACAAAGTGTAATCAATTATCTTAAGTAAAACGTAAACGAAATAATAAATCTCAATCAATCAAGCACAAATAAATAAATTAATTAATTATAACTAAGGTTTACGAATTCAATATCCAAATAACAAGCTTATAGCATAAAGTAAATCAAGAACAATAAATAAAAGTAATAACGTAGTAGTATGAATTAATTTAAGAAAGCAATTAAAAAGTTTAGAATACTTATTTGAACTAAGAAGTGAAGTAAATCCTCTAACTACTCCGTAGAAAACGTGTTGATCTTGGGCATGGGCTGGGCCTGTTATTCTTTCCTTACAATCCACCGGGACCCCATATGAGCCCATTTGGGCTTGATGTTTACAAAGCCCATAACCGAGTTATTAGATCAACGCTCAACCAACAAAAACATAAGAGGTCGCGACCCTAAATGAGAACTCATCCTTATACTTTAGGTCGCTACTATTCAAATCAGCTCGCCCACCTCCCAGAAGAAATGCTCCTTCCAAGAAATGAGGTCGCTTACCATAAATGTGGAATTCGGGGTGAGGTGTTTCCAGGGGCGGATCTACATAGTGGTTTTGGGGGGCCACGGCCTCCCCAAATATTTTCAAAAATTTACTACCATATGTGTTTATTTGATTTATTTTATATAATTATAAATGGCCTCCCCAAATATACATCTACTTAAATTGGTGTAATGGTTAGTGTTCCTTTGTATTGCTAAAATGTCTAGGTTCAAACTCCACACCCCTTATTTCTTAAAGCCTTTTTCTTTTTCTCTTTCTTTTTATTATTTTTTAATTTTTTTCTCTTTCATTTATTTTGTTTTGCCAAAACTTGTCACAATTCAAATCCCATAACCCCTTATTTCTTTTTCTCTTTCCTTTTACTTTTTAAGAAAAATTTTGATCCCTATAAATAAACTCTTATTTCTTAATTTTTTTAATTCTTCCCTTCCCCTTATTCTTTGAGCCATTTTCTTTAATTTTATTATTTCTTAATCTTTTTTCTCTTTCAATTATTTTGTTTTGTCAAAACTTGTCACAATTCAAATTCCATAGCCCCTTATTTCTTTTTCTCTTCCTTTTATTTTTTAAGAAAAATCTTGATCCCTATAAATAGCCTCTTATTTCTAAATTCTTTAATTCGTCCTTTTTTTATAATAAAAATCTCTCGATCCCTATAGATAACCTCTTATTTATTTTCTCTTTATTTTTATTTTTATAAAAGAATTTCGTCCCCTGCATCCCATTATTTTCTTTTTCTTTCCTTTTTTTTTTCTCTTTCTTTTTATTATTTTTTAATTTTTTTCTCTTTCATTTATTTTGTTTTGCCAAAACTTGTCACAATTCAAATCCCATAACCCATTATTTCTTTTTCTCTTTCCTTTTTACTTTTTAAGAAAATTTTTGATCCCTATAAATAGCCTCTTATTTCTTAATTTTTTCAATTCTTCCCTTCCCCTTATTCTTTGAGCCTTTTTCTTTAATTTTATTTTTTCTTAATTTTTTTTCTCTTTTAATTATTTTGTTTTGTCAAAACTTGTCACAATTCAAATTCCATAACCCCTTATTTCTTTTTCTCTTCCTTTTATTTTTAAGAAAAATCTTGATCCCTATAAATAGCTTCTTATTTCTTAATTCTTTAATTCTTCCTTTTTTTTAATAAAAACTTCTCGATCCCTATAGATAACCCCTTATTTATTTTCTCTTTATTTTTATTTTTATAAAAGAATTTCGTCCCCTGCATCCCATTATTTCCTTTTTCTTTCCTTTTTTTCTCTTTCTTTTTATTATTTTTTAAATTTTTTCTCTTTCATTTATTTTGTTTTGCCAAAACTTGTCACAATTCAAATCCCATAGCCCCTTATTTCTTTTTCTCTTTCCTTTTACTTTTTAAGAAATTTTTTGATCCCTATAAATAGCCTCTTATTTCTTAATTTTTTCAATTCTTCCCTTCCCCTTATTCTTTGAGCCTTTTTCTTTAATTTTATTATTTCTTAATCTTTTTTCTCTTTCAATTATTTTATTTTGTCAAAACTTGTCACAATTCAAATTCCATAGCCCCTTATTTCTTTTTCTCTTCCTTTTATTTTTTAAGAAAAATCTTGATCCCTATAAATATCCTCTTATTTCTTAATTTTTTAATTCTTCTTTTTTTTTTTAATAAAAATCTCTCGATCCCTATAGATAACCCCTTATTTATTTTCTCTTTATTTTTATTTTTATAAAAGAATTTCGTCCCCTGCATCCCATTATTTCCTTTTATGTTATTAAAAAAAATTATTCACGGCCTCCCCAAATATAAAAACCTGGATTCACCCTGGGTGTTTCCCGATGATCCTCCTTTATTTCATGTTGTTCTAATCTTCCCAAAAATATTTCATAGTCGGTGGGAGGAAAGAGAAGCAGTCGATGGAGGTGAAACAAAGAACATGAAAGAGTTTTCCAGATTTTGGAAATTATAAAGAAAAGAAATAATAATGATCCATATTGAATATGTAAAGTCCATATAAAAAGATCAAAAGATCGAGGTTAAATTTTCAAAAAACATGATATTTGGTTATTTTGTAATTAAATAACTATATAAGAAATGTTAATTAAAATAATATTTTAAAACTATTATTTTTCTTTGATAAAGGTTAATTTTGCAATTTCGTATTTATAATAATATAAATTATTCAGAAAATAAGAAATGCAATATACTAAAGTACAATATATTTCTTAGTTGTGCTCAAATGGGTGAATGTGATTAGGTTGTGATACAATTTAATGATAAATTAGAAGTACTTGTCGACAAACAATTATAAGGATTAAAGTACAATATATTTTTCATGTTCTTCTCAAATGGAAAGATGTGATTAGATTGTTACACAATCTAATGATAAATTAAGAATACATACCGACAATTACTTGTAGATAGAAAAGACCAAGTTACTTGTTTAAAAAAAATGTTTTCTTTACTCAACCATGATTTTTTGCTTTAATATTTATTAATAAATTGTGGCACAATGCCTTTTTTACTATTTACTATCTACTATCTACTACCCTCCTAAATGGGTAAATGTTACCAAATTTAACCCCACGATCTAATATCTAATGGTAAAAAAAGGCATTTGTTCAAAAGTCACCAGTTTTCTTTACAGTTCCCTCGCAACGATTCAGAATCGGTGCATTTTCAGGGATTTCAAGTTAAAATTTCCCTGTTTCTTGCGGTGAAAGAATTTTTGGTCTTTTTTACCCTAGATAACCCACCAGTCTTTAGAATAGGGCTTGGTCATCAAACTCCAAGAATGTGGATATCAAACAATCCTTTTTAAATATATAATGATTTATTCTATTACTTTCTTTTTTCGTGTTTTTCAAGACCCTCGATATCAAGTAATCTGATTTATTTGAGATTTGTTGAAGTAAATTGTATTTTCCAAGATTATTTTTGATTAATTTGTTGAGTGGTACATTCTAATTATTTGCGATCTCTAATTTCTCTTCTCTAATCACACCTTCCCGCCTGTCTCCAAACATGGGTCTGGTCTTCGAACCCCATCTCATTAATGAAGGTAAGATTTTGGATATCAACTAATCCTTTTTAAATAGATACTGATTTGTTTTTCGATGACTTTATTTTTTTTCGTGTTTATTTAATGAAACTACACGAATTTTAGATTTGTTGAGGTAAATTGTGTTTTTTTTTATTTATAATTTTGATTTTGATTAATTTGTTGAGTGATACACTATAAATATCACATTTCTGCCCACAATTTTTGGTGTCAAAATAAGGGTTAGGAACTTTTTGTTTTTGGTAGGATATGAGGTTTTGGGTTTTGTTCGTTAGAAGATTGATAATAGTTTTACTTCAGAGCAATTTTCACAATATGTTCTCCAGTTCTATTTTTGTTTTCCTTTGTTTATTTTAACTTATTTTCTCCGTGTGTGTTGTTGTTATGGTGTTTATTTTTCTATCATAATGTGTTTTTTTTGTTTTTTGATATGGTGCCTAATTTATTCCCTAACATAATCACATCTCTAACCATAAAATCGCAATGAGTTATATATTCATATCATATCAGTAATCACAATGAGTTATATATTCATATCATATCAGTAGTGTATTAATGTGTTAAAATTTATTTTGATTACAATAAAATGCCAACGCCATTCGAAGAGAATGAATTTAAATAACTAGAGACCATCTTCTAATCCCAACAACCCGTTTCTCCACGCTTTTTCATCGAGAAATTCATTTTTGACTTAATGATCTTAGTTTTCACAGTACCTTCAATTTGTGACCCCAATATAGAACCAGAGAAATATTGGGAATTCCAGCAAATACCAGGAAACTAAGTTTTTTTTTCAACGTGTTTGTTAAAATGTCTTGGAGAGTTGCTTTTATATTGTATTGCATTTTTGTTTGCACATAATGTTGGGGTGATTGATAAAATATAATGAACCATTATATTTTTGGTGTGTATTAGCAGATTTTGTACCTAATGGAGGACTTTGGACATAGACGAGGATATTATGTTATGTGCTTGACGCAATTGTGAATATCGGGTATAATATTTTTCCTTTTTCGTAAAATATATTTTGCAATGTGAGGTTGTAATTATTTATCGTGAATGTTTCTCATTTTGCATTTCTGAAATGTTGTAGCAACCAAGACTTCAGGGGTTATATTTTAATTATGGTATTCAAATCATTCCATATGTTAATATTTTACTTCTTGAGAGCTTCTATATTGGACATTGGATTGATGTATGATAGGGCAGGATATATGCCAGACCTAAATTGGGGTAGTTCTGACCCAAAATTATAACTTAAGAGAAGGATATACTAATTCTGTCTCTACGAAAGATCTAGTTAGCACTCCTGGCAAAACAAGATGTGGGGAAGGATGGCTACCCCTTGAGGTCCCTGACCTGGTCATCTGCAAGAACATTAGAGGTCCGGAGATTATATCCAGTCGAAGCCCTGGAGGTGGGGATTAGCCTGACCTGGGTAAAAGGCCCTGGTTGAATCCCTTGAAAGATAGAACTCTTCCTCAGTATTAGCAAGAGTTGAATTGTTAAAACAGCAGGGGCGAGAGGAAAGAGAAGACGAAGAATCGTGGACTAGGTCAGATTGAGGGAGAGGAATAAAGAAGATCTGGAAAGAGAGAACTGTTTCTCAGATTCCCAACAAAGAGACAGGTGGGACCACTTGTCAGAATTTGTTGGGTAACGTCCCTTAATTCACGCCATGTGTTCCTTAGATCCCGGCTGGGGTCCCCGTTAAGGAAAGTTATAAATATCTCAGCCTCAAGACTGAGAGAGGTATGTCATTCTTTTGTGCATTCCTTCTTCTTTTCCTGTAAAACACCTCAAACGCTTACTGACTTAAGCATTGGAGAGGTTTCCACCGGAAAACCACCGGTGTCCTTTCTAACTCGTTTTGTGGTGCAGGTCGGGAAGGTGTTCCAGGTTTCGGGCGTCGCTCTGGACGTTGGCTCTTTTTTGGGTTGAAACAATTGGCGCCGTCTGTGGGAAGACGATCAAGTTAAGACGTGAGATTTTCTGTTTATGGCTTAAGACGGTTTACGGCGGAACTTGGTGGGTGAACTTGGTGGAACCCCTAGTTCCGCCGCACCCTGGGGGATGCCAAGATCGACAGATACGGCGGCGACGAGGCCAGGAGAGACAGCGCCGTCAACAGGGGCCGCACCAGGCGCTATGCCGCCCCCGTTCAGTAAATCTGGGCCAGCTACGGGAGGTTCATTTAACGAATCCTTCCTTCTACAGCTCTCGGAGTTGATCGGCAAAGCCGTGGAGACGGCAGTAGAGAAGAAGTTCGCGGAGATGACGCCGCTGCCATCCAACACACCACCAGCGCAGACTGTTCCGGTGGCGGGAACAGATCCATTACGAGGGCAGCAGGCGGATAGGGCTCCTTTACATGATGGGGGAGAGCACTTCTCCACCTCTGACAGCGAAACTTCAGGCCAAACTAATCCAGACCTGGCTGAACAGATGCAGAGTCTGCAAAAGGAAGTAAGAGAGTTCAAGAGAAAAATGGTGACGGGTGGGATGACCCTGGTAAGAAGGGGCACACCATTTACTGAGAAAGTCATGCGAGATGATGTGTCAGTTTCATACCGCTCCTTAGGCTTTGAGTACAATGGAACCACGGACCCGTGGGACCACCTCAATCGCTTTGAGATTGCAGCAGCCCTACATAAATTTTCAGACGCTGTCATGTGTCGGGTCTTCCCGATGACTTTTACTAAATCAGTGCAACTCTGGTTTAGTCAACTGCCGCCGAGGTCTATCAACAATTTTGATGAGTTCAGCTCAGCCTTTTTACACCAGTTCACAAGCTGCAGGAAATACCAGAAAATGCCGCTGGAACTTTTCAGTCTCAAGCAAAAGGAGAGTGAGAGCCTCCGTGCTTATATCAACARGTTTACAACTKCCARAWTAGAAGTKCCCTCTGCATCKGAAGAGCTGTTGATAAAYGCTCTARCGCAAGGTYTGAGRCGRGGGGATTTCTTTCAGTCGCTGGTGGTGAAGCCAGCTCTGAAATTCGGGGAGCTCTTGGAAAGAGCGGAAAAGTATATCCATCTAGAAGAAACTTTGAAACTCAAGGATAAAGGGGAGAAGAGAAGAGAAAAATACGACAGGGATGACAGGGTAGTGGCAAAAAAGCCTAGACCAGAGCTGTCAATGGGTAGGTCTCGATTTGATAAATATACTCCTCTGGTAACACCTCCGGGCGAAATTTTACAAGCAATAGAGCGTCACCCAGAGCTCAAGTGGCCCAAAACGTACTCGCAGAAGCCAAAAAAAGAAAGGTCAGATCGCTTTTGTCGCTTCCATAATGAATATGGACATAACACAGACGAATGCACGCATTTGAAGGACGAACTGGAGAGAATGGTCCAGGCGGGGCATCTAAAGGAGTATAATCGGATAAGGAGAGAGGAAGCTAGATTTGGTAGAAAGAGTTATGATAGGACCCTGACAAATAGGAGCAACCAAGATAGGGTGCGTACTGAGGTGAAAAGATCTGATCAGACCCAGGTCATTCATGGAGAAATCCAGATGATTATCGGAGGAGAATTCGAGGAGCACTCCAAGCGGACACAACACAATTATGTCAGAGCTGCGAAAGACCTAGTTCGAAAATCGCGAGACGTGGGACAAATGACTTCTACCCCTAACATCTATTTTGGGTCAGAAGACGGCGATGGTATTTTAGCCCCTCACATCGATGCTCTGGTTATAACTGCAACTATCGCTAATTATAATGTCCGTAGAATTTTCGTGGACACTGGTTCTGCCGACATTTTGTTCTATGACTGCTTTAGGCAGTTGAAGTTGGACGTTGAGATGGAAGAGGTCACCACCTCCCTAGTGGGGTTCGCGGGAGGAGCTCTAAAACCCTTAGGAGCAGTGAGACTCCTCGTGACGTTAGGAGAAGAACCATACAGGGTGACAAAAACAGTGCGTTTTTTAGTGGTGGATGCACCTTCTTCTTATAATGTCATGTTAGGTCGACCATCTTTGAGCCAATTTCAGGCCGTTATATCCGTCTTCCATATGAAGATGAAATTTCCAACGGAGGACGGAGCAGGAGAGGTCAGGGGTGACCAGTATGCTTCACGACGGACTTACATAGAATGTGTTAGGAGGAATGAGGAGGAAGAGAGACAGGGCAAAAGGGCCAGAGTAGAGCCGTCAAAGACAGACCTGGTCAACAGAGAGGAAGGGCTGATGATGGTCGAAGTAGTACCAGGGGATGAGAGTCGGTTTCTTCGAGTAGGAACAACCCTCAGTCCGGAAACTTTGACAGAGCTAGTTTCATTGTTAAGAAGTAGCGCGGATGTGTTTGCTTGGTCTCCAGAAGATCTGGTAGGAATCGACCCAGAAGTGGCAGAACATCACCTCAACATCAGCTTAGATGCCAAGCCAGTAAAGCAAAAGAAGCGTAATTTTGGCCCTGAGAAGGAAGCCGTCATAGAAGTCGAGGTGGAGAAACTGTTAAAAGCTAAACACATCCAAGAAATACAATTTCCTGAATGGCTTTCTAACGCTGTCTTGGTTCCCAAGACTCAGGAGGACTGGCGCATGTGTATCGACTTTAGAGATCTCAATCGTGCTTGCCCGAAAGATCACTATCCCTTACCCAGGATCGACCAGCTTGTCGATTCCACCGCTGGGTGTGAACTCTTGAGTATGATGGATGCGTCTCAGGGGTATCATCAAACCAGACTGGCTAGGGATGATTGGAAGCGGGTCAGTTTCATTACCCCGAAGGGGACGTATTGCTATGTCGTGATGCCCTTCGGCTTGAAAAATGCAGGAGCCACCTATTAGCGTTTGGTTGATAAGATGTTTAAAAGTCAGCTTGGGCGGAACATGGAAGTTTACGTGGATGATATGTTGGCCAAAAGTGTGAAAGCAACATCACATGTGGAAGACCTGCAGGAAACCTTTGATACTCTACGACGATATAGGATGAAGCTTAATCCTAAGAAGTGCGCGTTTGGTGTCAGAGCTGGCAAATTCCTAGGCTACATGGTCACGGAGAAGGGTATTGAGGCAAATCCCGAGAAGGTCAGAGCGATTATGGACATGCAGGCGCCTAGGAATGTGAAGGAGATGCAATGTTTAGCGGGGTGTATCAATGCATTAAGTAGATTCTTGTCCAGGTCTGCAGAAAGGAGCTTACCATTCTTTCAAGCTCTAAGGAAAAGAGCAAAATTTCAGTGGAGTGATGAGTGTGAGGAGGCATTTGTCGCATTAAAGGAGCATTTGGCTAGTATGACCTTGCTAACAAAGCCTGTCCTGGGAGAACCCCTCATTTTGTACTTATCGGTAGGACAACAGGCAGTCAGCTCTGTCTTACTGCGGGAAGAGGGGAAGATTCAGAAACCAGTCTATTACTGGAGCAAGGTCTTGCATGATGCCGAAGAAAGGTATGTAGAGGTGGAACGAGCAGTACTAGCCCTTGTGGGAACGGCTCGGAAATTACGTCCATATTTCCTGTCGCATGGTGTAATTGTAAGAACGAATTTGCCTTTGAAGGCAGTCATGGATAAGCCAGAAGCGTCGGGAAGACTGGTCAGATGGATAATTGAGCTAAGTGAATTCGATATTAACTTTGAAACCAGGACAACGATTAAAGCTCAGGCCTTGGCAGATTTCATGCAAGAAATGACTGGCCTCCCCGAAGAACTAGAAAGATGGACGATCTTTACGGATGGCTCTGTCTGTAATCAGGGCTGCGGAGCGGGAATTGTCCTGATCAATCCAGAGGGGGTGTCTACCGAGTTTGCTATCCGATTAAATACAACATTCTCTAACAATGCGGCGGAGTATGAAGCTCTTTTGAGAGGTGTCCAGATGGCGAAAGACCTGGGTGCGGATCACGTATGTGCCAAGGTTGATTCTCAACTCGTGTGTAAACAAATTAGCGGAGATTTTGAGACAAGATAGGAACATATGCAGAGATACTTGGCTAAATTCAGAGAGTTAGCCAAGGGTATGAAAGAATTAACTGTTGTTCAGATTCCCAGAGAGGAAAATGGCCGTGCAGACTTCTTATCCAAAATAGCAAGTTCAGCCATGGATTGTTATGAACGAACGATCACCTTATTGAAGGCAGAAGGGGAGTTCGGAGTCGAGCAGATCTGTACGATTGCTGAGGAGGAAGATTGGCGTTACCCCATAAAAAGATACCTTGAAAAGAAGGTCTTGCCGGGGGAAAAAAGAGAAGCGGCGAAGATACAGAGCAGGTCTGCTAGATTCTGCCTGATCAAGGGAGAGTTATTCAGGAGAGGATTTGGTCAACCTCTTTTGAGGTGCTTATCACAAACAGAAGGAGGTCTGGTGTTAAGAGAGATACACGAGGGGTGTTGTGGCAACCACATGGGGGGCCAGAGCCCAAGCCAGTAAAGCATTAAGAGCTGGTTATTTCTGGCCTTCCCTGAGAAAGGAAGTTGAGGACTTCATTAGAAAATGTGAAAAGTGCCAGAAGATGGCCCCGTTAATCCACCAGCCGGCGGAAGAACTCATGACGATGAATTCCCCCTGCCCCTTCGCTAAATGGGGTATTGATTTGGTCGGCCCATTCCCGATGGCCCCAGCCCAGAAAAGGTTTTTGATCGTGGCTATTGACTATTTCAGAAAATGGGTGGAAGCGGAGGCTCTTGCTAGAATAACAGAGGAAGCTGTGATGAGTTTCATTTGGAAGAATGTGGTTTGTCGCTTCGGTATACCGAGAATAGTGGTGTCAGACAATGGGACCGAATTTGCGGGAGCCAAGATAAGGGCTTGGTGTGCCAAGATGAACATTCAACAACACTTTACGGCTGTATACCACCCACAAGCGAATGGTCAGGTTGAAGTAACTAACCGTATTTTAGTTCAAGGAATTAAGTCGCGACTGGACAGATCTGGAGGAAAGTGGGTGGAAGAGCTGAGTTCCGTGCTGTGGGCGTACCGTACGAATCCGAAAGAAAGCACAGGTGAAACCCCTTTTAGTTTGGTGTATGGTATGGATGCTGTAGTGCCCGCAGAGGTCAGCCTTAAAACTCATCGGATCCAAAATTCTAATGAAGAACAGAATGAGCTATTAAGGCAGGATGGTTTAGACCTGATTGAGGAGAAAAGAGAACAGACTGCGTTACGAATGGAACATATTAAAGGAAGGGTGAAAGAGGCGTATGATAAAACTGTGGCCATTCCGAGTAGGAGACCTGGTCTTACGACGGTCTGATCTAGGACAAGCAAAAGGGAAGTTGGAAGAGTCTTGGCGAGGACCGGTAAGAGTTACCCAGACCTTGCCTGGTGGCGCATACAGGCTGGAAGAGCTGGATAGCACGACACTACCCCGCGCTTGGAACATTGTCAATTTAAGAAAATTTTACACTTAATTGTAATGTCTTGTTTATCTGATTGAATAAATTCGCGGTTGAATAAATTTATAGTTCACAGCGGGAGAAACCAACGAGAAATTCAAAAATATCAACGGACACGCTTATTATTAATGACACAAACGATAGAACATAAGAAGACACCTTCGCGGTGCATTAACAAAAGCACAAATCACAAGCATGAGAAAGCAAAAATACAGCCTCAGGATGAGGGTGTAGAATCGAGAAGCTGACGGAGACGCTTAATCTCGTCCTCGTGCTCCAAAAGACGGACACGAAAATGCTCAGACACATCCACCGCGATGTCCCAGTCGACATGAAGATCCGCGTTCTCCCTCTTCAATCAGCAATGATTTGTTCAAGGCGCTGTCGTTCGCTACGGAATTGTGATTTCTTCTCAACCAGTTTCTTCGTACGTTCTCGCAGCTGATCCTGCAATTCGGCGATTTCTTCCTTCAGACGTTCTTTCTTATGAAGCATTCGGATATGCTCCTCAGGGGAAAAGACGTTGGAGGACGACGAAGACGCCATTATGCAAGGAAAATAAACTGGGGAGGGGCACCATTATATAGAAAAAGAAGAAGCGGGAAATCACTTTAATTTGGCGCGCAAAAGGGCCCAGAAGGAGCGGGAAAGTAAATTTGAGTTTTGGCGCGAAAAAAGGCCTAGATAAGCCAGGATTGGCTAAGGGCGGCTGCCCATGATTTTGCCTGAACTGATTGTCAGCTTAAGCCTGGATTGGCTAAGGACGGATGTCCTAAAATTTTCCTAACCTGATTGTCAGTTTAAGCCAGGATTGGCTAAGGACGGATGTCCTAAAATTTTCCTGACCTGATTGTCAGTTTAAGCCAGGATTGGCTAAGGACGGATGTCCTAAAACTTTCCTGACCTGATTGTCAATTTAAGCCAGGATTGGCTAAGGACGGATGTCCTAAAATTTTCCTGACCTGATTGTCAATTTAAGCCAGGATTGGCTAAGGACGGATGTCCTAAAATTTTCCTGACCTAATTATCAGTTTAAGCCAGGATTGGCTAAAGACGGATGTCCTAAAATTTTTTCTGACCTGATGGTCTGTTTAAGCCAGGATTGGCTAAGGATGGAGGTCCTAAAATTTTTCTTGATGAACAGTTTAAGCCTTGATCTCACCCAGCTTTGGTATGGGTCTGGATCTCCTGATCTGGGTGAGAAGAGCCATTAATTGGCCTACGTATACAGGCCTGACCTATCGTTTAGCAAAATCGTATGAATGTGCTAAGATTGGACTAAGCTACAGAGCCTTCAGGAGTAAAGTCCCTAGCAGTTAACATTATCATATATGCGAGTTGAGCGGTTACGAAAATGGAGAAAAGAAACTCGAAGACTCATATATTATTGAAAAATACCGGCTGCCTACACCTTTTCAGAAATAGGTGGGCAACGTTGATTACATGAAGTTGATTGCAAAAGAAAAACATCGAAAAATAAACCTAAAACATTTAGCTAAGAGAAGATCTCTGATCTGAGGCCAGAGCTCGACGAACTCGCCAGAGCTCACGCTCTGTTTCGTGCAAACGGCGGCGATATTTGTCAGAACGATCGGCAAGCATCGGAACCTCACCGACGGCAGCAGTTAAGCGGCCTACCGATTCGGCCAGGTCCGCCTTCTCCTCTTGAAGTTGACGGTTCACTTGCCGGAGTTCAGCCCACTCTCTTTTGTAGAAACGTTTCTTCTGGCGTTTTCTTTCCAACAGTCGATAGAGATAGCCGACTTTCTCCTTGAGCGCGACCAGTTGGTCGGAAAGCTTGAATTTCTCCACAACTAGGGAAATGTTTTTTCTCTTCACTGCATTGAGTTCTTCGATCAGAGGAGATGAAGACATGTTGCAAAAGGATAATGAAATGAGAACAAAGCATGTATGCGAATATATATTGAAATCAAAGGCACGTGAGAGGAATCAAAAAGTACTAGGGTTTCCGGATATTAAGGAAACCCTAGAAAGCTCAAGAATCGCAACACGACGAAAGCATTAATTGTCACTAAACAGGAAATAGTCGGGTACAAATTAAAACATCCAGGAAAAACAAATAAACGAACAGACCAGCCACACAGGCTATAACATGCAGGTCTGCTCAATAATACTAAAACTGTTACAGACAAGGTAGACAGATCTTCATGACTGCTCCGGAGTCTGGGATCCCTCGGCAAAGCTCTTCTCGAATTGGGTGGAGTCTTGCAAATCTCCCAGGTCGGCGAAGGTTGGAGAATTAGTGGCAACCATCGCCAACGATTGATCGGGGGGAGGGGAAGAGGTCGAGCTGGAAGAGCAAAAAGTCTGGCGGATATGATCAGCAAAGGACAGATCATCTAGCATATGCAACCGGTCGCCTTCAGCAACGTGCGAGAAGGAAGTAGGCTCGGATGCGCCTTGGACAGGTGCTTCTCGGTCGAAAGGTAAAGAAGAATTCTCTGATATCCACTTGGCATGAGCATCCACGCCAAGAAGATAATAAGCCTCAGCCTCAGGCACCAAAAGGCGGTACAGATCCATCGACTCCAGAAAGGCCTGGCGTGTGGTCGCTCGGGTTAGTTGGATCAAGCGAAGTCCTTCATCCGAATTTAAAAATCCAAGTCTCCCCTTCGCTTCGCCCTCTGTGAGACCCCTCGCCTCCCCGTCAGCTTCCCCCTCAGCTCTGGCAGCTTGCACCTTCTCCCGGAGCTCTTTTGCCTCATGCTCCAAGAGGACTATCTGAGCATGCTTTTTTGCGTCGGACTCCCGCCAAGCTAACAGCTCTGCCTTGCTCCCTACGAGTTCTGCCTTGAGCAGCTCCAGATCAGCATTAAGGCCATGATTTTTGGCCAGTAATTCTTGCTTCAGTTTTTTCAGATCCTCAATCTCCCTCTTCAGGTCAGCCTGGAGTAAAGAGCCCCGAGCCCGGGCTAGGAGAGTAGCCCTGAGCACCACCGCCTATAAAAAGAAATTTGACAAAGGAATAAGTGAAATTCCTAACGAATTCTGGAAACACAACCAGCATTAGATGCCTTACCTGCGCCTCTGCTTGACAATATGAATCCAATAGAGCGGGATCGGACAGTTTCTCCGTCTCACGACGATCAGCTGTCGGAGCAAGCCCCATCATGTACTGCCTGGCCACCTCGCCAGTACAATTCATCACCGACCTGTTGAAGAAGGTCTGGTTGGGGTAGGGAGGAACTTGTGGAGTCCCCCAGGGATGTTTTCGGCCCTTTCCTTCCTCCTCCTCTTCCTAGGTTGGAGTTGCCCCTCTTCGGGGTCAGATAAGGGTGGGACCTCCTGAGTATGGGCTGCTGATTTGGGCAGGGCTCTCTCTCCTTGCCCCGTACTCCTTTTTGTCACCTCTGCTGGAGCAATCCTAAGGGGAATTACTGAGGCTTGCTCTGGAGGGTTGCGTTCTCGAGGTCGGCTGGAAGGAGCCGCCACCAAGGTCACCTCTTCCTGAGTAGGGGAAGTCCTGGCGGGCTCGCCCAAGGGGCTTTTCTGATTTTTCACTGCTGTCTTCTTCGCCTCTAACAGTGCTTGCATCATGGTTACTGGAAAGAAGAGAAAAAAGAATGAGATATGAAAAAAAAAAAAAAAGAAAGAGAAGAGAGAGAAGAAAAAGAGGGTAACATCAGAAGGATGATATGAACTATAATTGAGCATATACCAATATGGGAAGGCAGAGGTCCATTTTCTCGTTGGGAGTTGAAGAAGTTTAGGATCGTGGGTTTGAGAAGCTTTGATAGATCAAAAGGGGTCTGGTTCAAGACAGCTATTTTCTCACTCAGATGGGGTGACCTGTCACTCCGGGATATACGGACCTGGGGATGAAGGTAACTAATGGGCTCAATGGGAAAGCCCCAGTCCTCCGAGCTCTGGACAAAGAAGAACTTCTTCTTCCAACTCTTATGGGAAGAGGGAAGACCAGTTAAAAAGTGAACATCCGCTCGTCTGGAGAGATAGAAAAAACTTGAAGAACTTTTCGCCTGGAACAGGGAAAATAAGAGCTGAGCTATAGGTACAAGGCCAGCATATTGGGCCGCAAGGTGAAATCCGGCCATGACGCGGAAAGCGTTCGGTAAAAATTGTTGGACCGGGATTTGATACAGTCGGGATACGGCCAATATGAAAGGGTGAACCGG
This sequence comes from Phtheirospermum japonicum, assembly GCA_014905375.1. NCBI lineage: Eukaryota > Viridiplantae > Streptophyta > Magnoliopsida > Lamiales > Orobanchaceae > Phtheirospermum > Phtheirospermum japonicum. Next base: position 1,182,099 of record BMAC01000036.1, read on the forward strand.
CAGGCTCAGCCCTGCGTGGAATTGATCCACGTAGAAGGTCAGGTGGCCGGCGGGGGGTGCTGAGGCCTTCTCGTCAGGCGCTGGGCTGGTGAAAGAAAACCGGTCGGAGATAGAAAAGGTGGCACGGATATCCCTAAGTGTGTTAGTGCTAACTATGGAGGGTATATTATCAAGGAAATGGGGCACTTGAGCTATTATAGGCCTCTCCTCCAGGACCATCGGCAAAGACTCGGATGAAGATAGGTTTATGGAGGAGGTGGAATTCGCCGGGGAACTAGAGGGAGTTCCCTCGGAGGAATTGGTAGAGGAAGTTGACATAATTGAAAAACTGAGGAAAGGTGAAAGGAGTACCTGTTTGAAGATACCTACAAGGAGTCGAGTGGAGTAGAATCGCAAAAATCGTCGCGAACGGCGGAGAGACTAAGAGGGAGAATTTGGGAGAATATGAAAAAAAGACTTGAAAAGAAATAATGAAAGGGATTCGAGAATTTGGGAGGTGAAATTTGAAAAGTAAAGTAGAAAAAAGAAGTTTGGAGGGACAAAAGGAAGTTGATAATTTTTGAAAACGAAAATCAAGGAAAAGCGGGATTTGATGAGATTCTCGCATTTAATGCGGACAGAGGAACAGTACCCTAGGCAGTGAGCTGGAGCGCTAGCCGTTTTGGAATAGGACGCGTGCCGCTGACCAATCATATACAGTACTTGGAAAGACGCGTGGTTATGGTAACCGTTTGGGGATACGAACCGACACCACTAATGCCAATAATTAGGGCTGTTTGGCAGGCGGATATCTCGGGATTCCCCAGTACGAGAAGTCATAAAAAAACAAAAGGGCCACATTTATTTCGAAGGAGCCCAGGGAGATTACCGATCTACCCCAACTGTTTCGGGGGAGGAGTTGATAGGGCAATATATATGCCAAACCTGGATTGGGGTAGCTCTGACCCATAATTATAACTTAAGAGAAGGATAGACTAATTCTGTCTCTACGAAAGATCTAGTTAGCCCTCCTGGCAAAACAAGACGTGGGGAAGGACGGCTACCCCTTGAGGTCCCTGACCTGGTCATCTGCAAGAACACTAGAGGTCCGGAGATTATATCCAGTCGAAGCCCTGGAGGTGGGGATTAGCCTGACCTGGGTAAAAGGCCCTGGTTGAATCCCTTGAAAGATAGAACTCTTCCTCAGTATTAGCAAGAGTTGACTTTTTAAAACAGCAGGGGCGAGAGGAAAGAGAAGACGAAGAATCGTGGACGAGGTCAGATTGAGGGAGAGGAATAAAGAAGATATGGAAAGAGAGAACTGTTTCTCAGATTCCCAACAAAAAGACAGGTGGGACCACTTATCAGAATTTGTTGGGTAACGGCCCTTAATTCACGCCATGTGTTCCTTAGATCCCGGCTGGGGTCCCCGTTAAGGAAAGTTATAAATATCTCAGCCTCAAGACTGAGAGAGGTATATCATTCTTTTGTGCATTCCTTCTTCTTTTCCTGGAAAACACCTCAAACGTTTACTGATTTAAGTATCGGAGAGGTTTCCACCGGAAAACCACCGGTGGTCCTTTCTAACTCGTTTTGTGGTACAGGTCAGGAAGGTGTTCCAAGTTTCGGGCGTCACCGGTGGCTCTTTTTTGGGCTGAAACAATGTACTAAAAATATTGTGTTTGATCCCAAAAAGGAAAAAACAGACTATGACCGAATCATGTCCCCAGTCAAATCACATCAAGTCACTTGTAAAAAAATTAATTAGATGAACTATTTTGGAATTTAAATAAATTGAGACCATGCTCTGTACAGACTAACAATGGGACAGCGGATTAGTTATGGAAGTAAGTTCTGTATCCAACAATAGCTTAAAGCCAATTGAGTTCTTTAGACGCTCTCCATTCACACAATAATCCACTGAGAGAAATATATAGGGATCTCATTCATCCTTTTTGGTAGATTGGTTTACATAGAGAGACGATTATTATTTCTGAATAATATTTATTTTTGTAATAAGATGCAGTGCGTTGACTCTTAAGTAATTCTCAAATTTTGAAATTGTTCTTGTATATCATTCATGCAAGGATTGGTGATCTATACCTATCCTAAAAGTGTGAGTATCTATAAAAGTTTCTTGAAATTTTTGGATTGCCAAAAATATCCCTATAGCCTACAAGTGTTAATGTAAATATGTTAATATGCTCAAACTATAATTACACAGTGCGTAATAGAAGACGTTACGGTTCGTCATTACGTAAAAGAAAACTGGTCTCTTGTGGCTACTTACAGAAATCTAAATTTCTGGTGTCTATACACTTTCTTCATGATGATGTTTCTCCAATTCTTAAGGTGAGAAGATTAAAGTCAGTTAGGCCAACAAGTTGGTTCAAAATCAGCAATCACATTTTTTTGAATTCGAATCTTATTTTGTTGGAATTCTGATATAAACACATCCGACTGAGCCAATTGGGATAACCTTATGTACTCTGATTTATTTTCACGAGCACTCTTTTATCTGTTTCTTATCTTTCTAAATTCTGAGAAATGAAAGTGGGGAGTATCTCTCACCACTCTTCTTTCTCACATGAGCGACAAGGTACACCGTCTTCTATATGAAATTTCATTTATGATTTTAATAACTGAGTACCTTGCTTATACTTGGTATTTTCTTATTGATTTTTGATGGCAGAATTATATTTTTTTTTTTTTTCATTTTTATTAGTTTTTGTGGGAATAATTCTTCAAGTTATATATTTGCTACATTCCAACAGAAAAAGGACATTAGTAAAGATAATTTTAGGATAACTCTTGCGAATTGTAAATTTTTTTGATGCTTTTTGATTTTCAATTAATAGAATAAGCAAAATCAAGATCTAACAAGTTACACTACACATGAGTTTCTAAGATTTAGTTTACAATTTTGCTCTTTAGGTTCATGGACAATTTTGTTAAAAGGATAAGTTATCATGCTTTGTGTGCTGATACATACTTGAACTTCCAAGGAATTTGAAACTACTGATAAAAAGGCTACTACTTCTTAGTTCTTATCCTGCTCTTGAGATTTGTTAATGGTGTTCATAGGTTTCAATATCTTTTTCATGAAAAGCTTGATTTGCCAAAAAAAAAAAAAAAGAAAGAAAGAAAAAACCCTAAATCACTATAATTATTTAGGGGAAAATATAATCTGGTATATGTTTAATTTTATTTTAATATTGACGTAAAAGTCAGTAATTAATATTTATATTGAAGTTTTAAATTATACCATTTTCCATCTTTTCGGGGGCAATGCAGTTTATTTTCTTTTTTTAAGTAGTCTTTCAACATAAAGGACTTGACAAGGCAGTGGTAGATTAGCATAAGTTTTTCGTGAAAGTTCATTCTTTTACAATAGAGAAATAATGAAATTCGCCTTTGATGATTTGTAGCTGTTATGGTGGAGTGGCAAGACTCAGATTGTAACCATGTTGAATTTGTTGTTTCATGTGTTCAGGCAAAAACCGGAAGGCAATATAATCTTTGATAAATCGCTACAAAATGATCAATATCTCCTATGTACTTTTTGATAACTAAAAAGAAAAATCTTGGTTGAAGGTATGTATGACGAGATTTATAACATGGCTCTTGGTTTTTATCACTCCCAAAGAAGGATTACAACATGTCTTATTAGTTGTGTGTAATATATAGTGTCATCATTAATCCTTGTGATAAGGTTAGAGGAGACCCGAAGAGGTAATTTTATAGATATATAACTATCAAAGGAAATCAAAATCGTATTTTACCCTTAAAAAAAACAAGAATTTCAAACAAATATAGAAAAACTAGAAATATTTTACTTTGTGTCACTCTCAGTTTTCTTTGCATCTTAATTTAATTAAGTTCCCTTTGATTAGTTTACTTCTCAGTTTGAATATTCTTATTTACTACAATGATCTCATTTTTGGCCATTTGATTAAATCAGGATGTGTCATTTTGTTTTAAAATGCTACTTTGTTCCATTATTTTTCAACATCCTCTATGCATAAATATATTTTGTGAATTTTTCCTTTCCCCGTTTGTAGCTTGAAGAGAGGTTTATTTGACAATGGACAGTTTAGAAGAGTAAGATAATTGAAAATAATGAAGCCTACTCTGTGTTTACAAAAAAATTAGGGCAAAAGAAAACATTGATTAATACGTTACTTTTCCCATCAACTTACACTATTTTGCAGGATAACAAAGGCGTTGAAGTATTTTGTGATGCCAACCGAGACGGTGGTGTGGTCTTAGATTGAAGGCGTATCACGAGGAGTCACTATGAGCTTATTAGAGAATCTCCAAGGTGCAAATGCATGTTATGTTGGGGGCTTTGTACAGGGATGTGATTGACAGGTGTTGCTTTTGAGTTTGAGATTGAGAGATCTATATTTTTCAAAATAAAAAACTAATGAAGATGCAATATAATGATAACGAACATAGCATTGGATATTGCATCTGAAGGCCGAGTATGACTACCCCATGTTATTAGTGGTGATAACTTGCTCAGACACATCTGTATTAACCAATATCAATCTCTCTTTTGATGGTGTGTTTTCATCCTCTGCTAACCATGCAATTAACTTCATACTTTTTATTTGCATATGTTTATTTCTTTTTGATTTTATGAAAAGGTCTGTCCCTTAAAAAAGAAGCATGTTATTTTTTGCTTATTTTCTTCGTTAGTAATAAATATTAATATCTCAACGTGTTAGGTGATGTAAATAAACATAGTTGATGTTAAATCAACTGAACATACATTTAATAATTGAAAAGTTGTCATCTCTGATGGACTTTGCAAACAAGAAGTGAGTCATCCTTGGAGGTTTATGGGAAGAAAAGAAAAATATTTGAAAGAATATCGAACTTATGCGTCTAATGACAATAATTTAGCAATCACATAAAGAAGAATATTATGAAGAAGTCGGCCTCAAGAAAAAAAAAAGTAGAACTTAAATGTATAAAATAAGAAACTTAGAAACTAATGCATTCTCCTGTACACATGATCAACAATTTAACCAAAACAATAAAAATCAATTATTATTAAGTTGCACCGACACGGACTCAGGAGAAGACTCCATATGGACACGAGGACACGCTTATTTTTAAAAATATTGAATACGACACGCCTCGAACACGTTTATAATATAAATAATTATTAATATATTTATTTCATATAAGTATTAAATTGTAATAATTCTTATTTTTAATTAATCATCTAAAATAATTATAAACTCATTCACAATAATTGATGAAACCCCAAGTAAAATGAAAAGTGATAATAATTATAAAGAAAATGAAATTTTTTTTTGAAAAAACGTGTACGGGTCGTGTCTTCGCATGTCCCATCGTGTCCGAGCCGTATCTTCTATCAATATTCAATAAAAAAGAATAAGAAAAAAATAGGACACGTGTCAGAGTTGTGTCGGGCGCGTTTTCGCGTCCATGAAGTGTCCGATTCACCCACGAGATCAAACATAGAATGTCCATTTATCATATGGTATGTTTATGTAAATGAAGAATAACAAATCATGCGCCTGCATAGTTACATTATATAAATAATAGGCAATTTATCATATGGTATGTTTATGTAAATGAAGAATAACAAATCATGCCCCTGCATAGTTAAATTATAAAAATAATAGGCAAAAATTATAAAAATAATAGGCATCTCGTGCAACGCACGTGCACTTTCCTAATATTAATAAAAGAAGAAAAAGTCTAATCACATACCGATTAAAATAATAATCATTCAAGTAGAAGAAAATAATAATAATAATAATAATAATAATAAAAATAATAAAAGACCTAAGGTTTCACAAGTAACTCACGCTTAAGTGAACCTTTGATGAGTTGTGTCTGGGTAATCCTCCTTGCCAGCCATGTTCGCCCAAGATTATGTAGCAGCCATATTCATACTACGAAGAGTTAGGGAGGAGCTTGGTCCAACGACAATAAAAGGAGTAGACGACCCTCGTTGTATCTTTTTTTATTTTCTCTTGTAACTCTTGTGTATCGGTCGACAACAGATTTACGAAATAGTGGGGTACAATATTGGCTACCAATATCATAATCATCTACGATTATTTCATATTCAAGTGTAATATTATCATGTGACTCATTATGCAATGTGCCTTGCGGAGAAACCATATCCGAAGAGCCTATGTCATTCTAAACATAGTCTGCAGTAAGGGCTTTATTTACTCTAGTGGATTCAAAATAAGATGATTGATCCAGTCGAGCGGACTCACGACCCATTGAATCATCCATCCTATCATTCGAACGCTGGCCAACTCCACCGAGAGCCCCGTCGTTGTTTTCGCGACCTTGACTAAGGGTGGCGAAGCAACTACAATCGATTAAAGATGGTGTTGTGAGTTGCTGCATTCATGAGGGTGGCGAAGCAACTACAATCGATTAAAGATGTTGTGAGTTGCTGCATTCATGTCCACCATCGAGTGCTCAAGAATGTGCTTGTTGTCATCCCCCTTATCTTTGCAAAGTTATAACGTAGATATCATTGGATCAACCGAAGACGAATGGAGTGCGTCATAGAGAATTTGATGAGATGTTTCAGAAGCCCTTTCATCTGGCACAAGAGGTGTCGACGACAGAAAGTCGGGAGACAAAAGACCTTCGCGGGGTTGCGCATCGCCCGCGGTCTAGAGAAAGGAGCACACTGAACTGGACAGTGAACGCACAACAAAAATAGGTGCACCACGGCTCACTATCAGTGCTTCACCCTTCGATTTCTCCTTTTCGGGCACTGACGCATATTATCCTTCCATTCAGCCACACAAGATCGATTAAGAATGTCAAAAGTGTTTAATAACTTGATTTTGGAATTATCAAATTCAAGTTGCGTCAAAATTCTAACATCCGCCCGATGATTCAAACAATATTCTTGTCGACCACCACCTCTCTCGTTTGTGGGCACGGGGCAAGCATTAACATTGTAAGGCATGCGCTTTCCCGAAACAAATTGGACGAACGCATTCGGGTGCGCATTAGACTTCTCGAATCTCTTCTTGTCGGTTATATTTCTTGGACACGAGGCAAAGGAATGTCCCACGATTTTATAATCACCACAATAATTGGGCATGCTCTCATACCCAATACTAACAAATGAACACCGATCCAAACGCTCCACCATCACACGATCCTGGAGTGGGATAGCGAAGTCCACTTCCTCCAAAACCCAAACATAATGTCCCACCTTCCCGACCTATCATCAATATGAATGTGTTTTCAGACTGCGGTCGCAATTTTTTTTCGTTAGTGTTGGCATCAAACAATTCTTATTATGGTGGAATATAATGACTGTGGTTTCAATATTATTTTGATTCTATGCTATTATGTATTGTTTGAAGTGCTAAATATAATATTTGATGCTTTGTTGTGCACAACCCAGTGCTTAAAATAAAATCCCTTTCACAACTATCTTTACCAATGTTCAAGTAATGATCAAAATGAGTTTTCCAATCCTACAGAGCGCACACACATCTATACTTTTTTTCTTATATAAAGTTGATGGGCATGAATATGGAGTCAACATGGGTCAACTTTTCATTGGTTGATTGTTTTTATTTTATTTTTTGTATATGCTTTAAAAAGTACACACTTTTGCACACACCGCACATATCAGTTCCATGGTCTCCGCCTACCTACCATTACCATTTAGGGAATGAACAGAGTTAGAGGCCTATGCTTCCTTAACTTGGAATCAATGCGGATATTGAACGTCGACGCCAATTTCATTACCTGCACCTGCTCATTGTTTACTTTCTGTTCCCTGGGATTGGGTTTGGGCCTTTCCTGCGCAGCTTAGGTGGAAGGCGAAGAAGGCCTCCTTCCGGGGGGGTGGTGGGAATCTACAACCAAAACTGCCGCCACCATAAAACCCAGAAAATAGGATCAAAATCATCAAAATGTATGAGTACTGAACCTGAAAAACCTACTAGAATATACAACCAAAATCGCCTTCGGAAAACCCAATTTCTTAAACCCACTATTCATTGTCGTCAAACTCCAAGAATCAAAACCTAAGCTCAATTTTCAGAATCACCAAAAGCCGCCAATCAGAAACACCAATTGAATCGTGAAACCCATCAATAGTCCCAAAAGCTCGAATCCGCGGGAAAACACAAACATACAAAATATCAACTACATAAAATAAATAAACAATACACACACATTATTGCTAATATAATAATAGCGTATTCTATCAGCTTCACACCCGTAATAATAGCGTATTCTATCAGCTTCACACCCGTATTCTATCAGGATTCCAAGAATATAAAGTTTAATAACATTTGGCCCAAATAGATCAAATTTGATAAGGTTTTATGATCACTACATAACCATATCAACAAGTCGAAACCAATTTTCTAACAAATCATTAACCATCATAATAAATGAAGTTCAGTATAAGATCCACAAAACAAAGCATCATAGAATTTAAGAAAACAAGGATTTTGCAGGCCAATATCCCAAAACCTAGAGAACCAACATCAAATCCACAACTTTGACAGACAGACTTACAAACTGTGATAGATAAAGGCACCAAAGGTAGGTCAACTTGACCCTCTCAACGGTTATCGCGGCGTTTCCTTTTCTGGCATGATCGTCCACAGGGAGGATTAGTTAATGGTGCATACTGCTCTCCCCATCGCTTTTTGAACGAGTTAACCTATAACATCAACGATGAATATTTTAGATTAATTGAGAATAACTGATATCTAATTTGTTAATAATACTTGAGTGTAAATATATAATTTAATTAGCAAACCTTATCGATTAAAAATTCGAGGACACCTTCCAATCCACTCGAACTGTGTCCATTGTCTTGGCCCTTGCTGTCAGTCTTCGTAGAAGGACGACTCTAAATGAAAACAAAAAAAGTCAGGTACAATTGTACAAATGTGTACTAGGAAACAGTGGCATATAACAAGATATTGTATTTAATTTTGACATAATATATATGTATATACTACCTGGTATCGTTGCAAGAACAAACTCCTCTGCACAACTATCTCAGTRCAAAYGCRTGTGATTTCTYTTCTTGCTTCCATCAACATCGRCTGCTTTTTATAGACGGTGATAGCTTTATACATCTCGGCATCAAATTCGCAAACCAGTCCTTTAACCGGCAGCTTATTAAGCAACTAGATTTGAGATATGATATATACATAGTAATTAGCCCAACTGCAGCAAAAGATATGATTAACTACACTAATAAAGGTAGATAGTTAATTTTACCTTAATTTGCCGTTCTAACTTTTCTTTTTTTGTTGCCTTGTCATTTGTTTCCAACTTTAAAATCTTGTTTAGAATGTAATGAGCCTCAACTTTGACATTGGTATGCCGGAAGGACCAAAGCTGACAAAACAAAGTCCATAAAACCCAATATTACACGCAGTGATTGAAAATTTTAAGTCAGGAAACGAAGGAACCAACCAAAAACAATAAAAGTGCTAAAATGTTTTTCGTGGATTCGAATGATTCGAATACATATAATGTTGTGACAAAAATGTTTAATTGATATTCAAAGTTGTTTGTATTATTTTATTCTTCTAAATTAAAAGAATTGAATTATATCGCAACTAATATCTTACCCCACTATTGATCTCTTTAATGATCCTATCAGCATCTGCAATACAAGCTTCCTTTTCCTCCTCCTCCTCATACTCCTTAAATTCTGAAAACATACCACTGCTTACCACACGTGCCCGTAGCAACCAATCGTTATCTTTCAATTTAGTGTTTTTTTCGAGTGTCGACTCGAATCCTAGCTTCTGAAACAAAAATATAATATTAGAAAATATGTTATGTTCGAAGAAATTGAACAAATAGTGTGCTGCACATTCGCTTGAATCACTACGTTATCTACAGCTTTTAGGTTATTGTGAAGCAAATCCAACAAGATGGTCGCCGAGTGAAGGGAAGAACAAATATAGAGACAACGATCCATTGCATCATTCATCTGACTAAAACATTCCTGTTTACAAATCAACCAGAAGAAGAAGAATCAGAAGATAGAATTGATTAATAATGGACGAATCAACCTAAAATAAGTATGTGTTGCACATGACCATCGTGTGTTTGCTTAATTTGTACATACATACCGTGACTTGGCTTGTTGTAAACCTTGCATAATTCTCAAAATCATTGAGCTTCTTTATTTTGACAAGGCACTTACGGCAGGAACACACCATGGAAAAATCAGATTCAGGTGGAAATAGAGCAAACGCGTGTACTTCACACATTGCCTTCACTGGATCGCAATATGCCACATAGTCCGTTACTTCAGGCATGCTTGCTTGCTTAAAAACTACTTCTGGGGAAGATGGGAGCAATGTAAAGATTAGGGCTACGAAATTAATTACAATGATTTATAAACAAATAGTAATCTAAGAAAATTGTTAAATAAAGGAAATGGACAGAGAACCAGGACTATTTCATACGATCACATAAACAAAACCAATACAACACAAAACAAGCAAGCTGAGTCAGAAAGTCTACAAACAGCTGATGACATAAGGTCATGTAAAGTCACAAGTCCACAGATAATCATTTACTTGTAACTCACAGAAATCTGAACACATCACGATCAATAGCACCAATAATAGTAATACAGAGTCAGGGTTGAAACTCACATGGCAAAGCTCAAGAAACAGGGGGAGCACAACATCAACCAAGTAAGAAACACATTTCTCCAAGTAATTTTTCTTCTTAGAAAATTGCATAAAATCAAATAAGATATTATTCATGCGTGTATTCACTCTTAATAACAATTCAAATAAAAACATTTCATTCACAAACATATTCAACAACAACAAAAAAAAAAACTCTTTTTGCACCAATCCGGATTAACTATAAAATCGCGCAAATTTATTGAAATTACAAACAAACAATACAAACTATCAATAGAAAGACACAAAATCAAGTTTCACAAAACCAGAAAAATCAACAAATCTGTAGCTCCAGAAAATGCACTAACGCTGTAAAGAAAAACTCAATTTTTTACTATTTTAAAAAGACTGCAAAATATGAGTAAATAATCAAGAAAAAAAGATGCATAGATCAAAGTTACCCGAAATCCAAATAAATCACAAAGAGTTGTTCAAATATTAAAAAAAAATAAAATAAAAAATTATTAAGAATATCCAAGAATCAAGATTTCGAACCTTATCCACTCACCAACATTCCAATAAAATGCAAACCCAGTTGCAAATAATAAAGAAAATTAACCTTTATTCTGTTGTAACCCGAATGAAGGAAGTAATCAGAATCAATAATCAACCAACTCTTGAAAATATATTTAAAAAAAAAAGATTAATTCAAGATTAGCGAAGAAAAAAAACATACAAACACAAATCTTCTGAGCTTTCAAATATTATATAGCATGCATGCTATAAAAACTCATCCATACAATTCTTATGATTTGGTAATTTGATAATAGTGCAAATAACTAAAGAAGAAAGCTAGAAGCAGCACATCACAAAGCACTTCTCTCGAAACCATATCCACTGTCATTATAAACAAAGCATTTCAAAAAAAAAAACTTATGTTTTAATTTTTTTTAAAACTATCTGTTTGACATTTTTATGTAGTCTGATCATGGCCATGTATATCTCTGATTAATGGTATATGTGATCAATGAACATATGAGCAGTCATAATAGAGGATTAACGGACTAAACACAAATTGCAGAGGTAATTAAAACATTGCCAACGATATACAACATGACAACGAATAAAATGACAAAATTAAGACGCCTGGAGATGCACAAAATACCAAAAAAAAGAAAACAATGAATATGAACAAAATCAATCAAAAACTTGTTATTTAATGAAACCCTAAATTCGATTAGGGCATAATCCCATATATCAAATAAGTTTATCACTGCACATCAGATCCCAAAAAAAGGGAATGATTCCAATAATCAGTTATTCGAATCGCAACAACTCACTAAACATACACAAAATATGCAAGAAAATTCACAATACTGAAGAAAATGAAAATGCAAATAAAAAGTAATACTTAGAAAAAATCATCAGGTACTTACTCTAAAATATAGAATTAATTTTTGCCAAGTAGAAAAAGAAAAAAGACGAGAGGACGAAGATAAGAGGGGGAGAGGCTAGATCAAAGCGTGAGAGGGGAGAGGCTACAGATAGGCCCTAGACAATCTGATTAAAGATCAAAGCTCGGGTCACGCGCCATTTCCATCAAGTAAAGCAGTTCTAGGCCCAATCGAGCCCGGACCAGGGATTGATTCCAGATGGTCTAAGGGAGGAGAACATTTTTAAGTTGTCAAAATTCCTCTTAGAAAGGCAATGTGGGATAGGTGGGATTTTTAAGTTGCTGGTGGAAAGGAATAAAAAGCAACATTTTCATGTTCAAGAATTAAACAACATCAAGAATTAAAGAATGAAAATGGCAAATAATTGTAGAGGATTTCAACACAAAATGGAAATTCATTAAATAAACCCATACGGGAATTTAAAAAGAAAAAAGAGTACAACAGTTCATTTATCTTCATATTTCTTCAGCTTCTCCTTAAAAATGGCGTTCTCAGCTGCCAGGCGATCCTTTTCTTGCTCATATCGCTGGCTCTCGAGAAGAATTTCAATAATGTGGAGTATTTGATCCACGAAGTCTTTTTTGAGGCAGACTATCTCCTCCTCGAGTTGTTCGACGAGTCTGGATGGACCAGCATCGTCGTCGCTGCTTCCGAACCCCAAGCTCGACATCATATATGATTAAGAAAATTTGAGAAAATATGAAGGGAGAGGATTACAAAAGAGGAGAAAAGTGAGTTGAAACTATTGTGATGGCAGATTTAAATAGAAAATTTAAGGGGTTGTGCAGCTCAAAAGACAGTGAAACTGATCATTTAATTGACATGACCTCAAACCACAAACCACCTTTCATCATAATTTCAGCTTGCGTGAAATGGTATGCTATTGACACCTACTAATTATATGAAATGATTACTACTCCATGTAGGTATCCATGGCGTTTATTGAAGACAAACCTTTTTTTTTTTTTTGGGAAACATGCAAAATATACGTTTTGTAGTTTCAAAATTGCCCTTAATTAGCTGGCAACACATTAATTATTTGTATGTTCCCAATAAACTCACTCCACTTTTATACCAAAAAAAACTTTCACAAGATTTTGAGGCAAATGGCAAAACAAGAAAATCATGACTGTTAGTGTATTAACGTGGTATTCCTAATTTGTGAGTTTTGTGCTGGAATGTCTAATTTGGTCTTAAATAAGTAGGTTTAAAAAAAATATTTATGCATGCAAAAAAAACGAATACTTTAATTATCTTGATTAGACGAAGTGCTGCCGAGCTACCTAGTGAGCCTGAAAATTATTTGGTTATCAATCATCATACTTTAAGCATCGGTTGTGAATTTAACATAAAAACAGATGCCATGAACATACTTTAAGCATTTATTGGCCGAAGAAGGTCTCGGGTTCGAACCCCGAACTTTGCTAATATTAAATGCATCGGTTGTCTGTATACCAATCGATTCCATTGATAAATTTTAAGCATCATTTTTGAAGTGAGCTGTATAACTGATTCTTATTAAAAAACAAATGGTAGCAACCAGTTGGAAAAAGAAAGAAATTTGAACCACCATCAAAAAAGATATATCAAAAATAAAAAATTACAAAGCTTGCAGGAATTGACAATTATTAACAACAATCGTTTGGCCTACATCATAATTTGGGACACCACATGAAAAGGAACAATCTTCAATGTAATAATAAGGGTTTGATAGCTGCGTTTTATTCCTTCCCACCAGCAGCTTCCTTTACTGCATAATCCCACCTATCCCACATCGCCTTTCTAAGAGGAAATTTGGCAACTTAAAAATGTTCTCCTCTCTTGGTCCATTCGGAATCAACCCCTGGTCCGGGGAATCACTATTGGGCTTGATTGGGCCTAGAACTTCTTTGCTTGATGGACATGGCGCGTGGCCCGGGCTTTGATCTTTAATCGGATTGGTTAGGGCCTGCCCGTATCCCGTATAAAGTTTTTTTTTCCTAAGATCTTAACAATAGCATCGGTTATTACTAATATGACCGATGCTTAAAGTATGTCCGTAGGATCGGTTTGTATAAAAACAACCGATGCATATAATATTGGTTGACCTTCTGGTTAGATATTTTTCCCGCTTTTCTTACCAGCGATGAATATGCATCGGCTCTTGTTCAACAACCGGGGCTTAACCCTAATTTTTACGATATATATACATCGGGAAAACACAAAGTCGGCCTTGGGAAATTCGTCCACACATCTTTCCAAATTATATTCTCTTCCAGATTAAGGATGACATTAATTCCGACACTCACCAAGACCATCCTCATGACGATGTCACGTTTCATGATATATGTGATATTATTTCATCCCTTTTTTTATTTTTCTTTCTTGATATATATTTTCTGATTATTGTTTGTTTGTATGATTTTTTGTAATTCTGAATAATTGCCGACACAATTGAAGCATATCCCAGAGAAGATTGTCCAATTTTTTGTAAAGCTTCCGAGCATGGATTTTAAATTGCGCAATCCCATCGGGCAGACTTGGGATGTCACGGTGGAGTTGTTTGGTGAAGATGGTGACCAGGTTTGTTCTCTTCATAGCTAACTCAAGTTTGTTGATGAACAACTTTCTGTGTTAAGAACCCTTATTCGATTTGTGTTATTTGTATTCTTCTGTGTTCAAGACGATGATACGACTGATTATGAATTGTATTTCTTCGTATGTATATAATAGTTTCATTCTTGATGTGTTGTTTAAGTTTCTGCAAACTAGATACGACTAAGAGTTTTCATTTATACTCTATTTTTTTTGTTTTTGTTTATTGTAGGCGCGGTTCACAGGAGAGTGGCTTGCTTTTGTGGATGACAAAATTTTAGAAGACTATTCCATTCTCTTCATAAATGACAAGCCTTATATTTTTGACGTAATAGTATTTGACGACAAAGGCGTTACAAGCAATCGCTTTATAGGTGTGAAAGATCCCGACATTAAATTGACTGATTTTCCTTCTTTCAAAGTACTAGTATCGAAGACTGTTCTAGAGCGTGGATGAATAGTAAGTTGAAGATTTTTTAAATTATCTGCAATTAATACACTTTCCACCAATAATCGATATGACGTTAGCAGCTTCTAAACATGTGAGCTTTTTATAGGCCATTCCAAAGGACTTTTGGACTGAGCATATGGTCCTAGGAGGTAATGGTCATCAGGTGAAGGCTACAATTCTAGGGTTTGCTGATTGGGTTGCTGATGTATCAAGATGGGCATCAGATGGTCGCCTTGTCCTTACTGGCTGCCAAGAGATGCTTGCAGACTTATGTTTGCCACTCGACTCAACCTTCGCCCTTCATCTCGTGGATCTCCCATCTTTAGTTTTTGTTTTGTCGATATAGCAAGTGGCATATTTAAGAATACCGCAATATTTTATCTTTATGTTTATATTTGGGATGGAATCAGATGTAATGGGGAATTAGATGTGTTTGGACTATGTTCATTAGATGTAATATTCTGGTGAATACTTAATCTTTTGCAGTAATGGTTGTTATGAGGCCAAGAATTAATTACTTTATAGCCTTTTTATTTATGTGTCATGCATTTAATAACCTCTAATATTGGTTTATTTGTTCTCTTCTCCTAACATTTATTAACGAATCCCCTGTGTTCGATTAATTGATTGAGAGTTGCTCAATTAATTTAAGATTTCGTTTTCTAAATTCTCTGGAAAATAAGAAACATAAAAACTGGATTAATTTATCCTTTGATTAAAAAACATTACTCTCCCGATCCCAAAACATGAACAACGGAACAATCACATTAGCAAATTTCCTTTCTCGATTTTGAATCCCTAGCAAGTCAAACAATAAACGGCGTAAAACACACTAAAACCACATACACCCTAGAGACACCTTTAGCTATTTTTGATCCAGATAATAAACCAAGTAATCAAAAGCGCCGTGCACAACCAACGATCCCGATTTCGCTTCTTCTTAACATATTCTTCAAGCTTACAATTTTCAGCTGCAAGTGCTTTTAGGTTTGTTTCATGCTTCTTCACATCTAATTCAAGTCTCTTTACGTCAGCCTCCAACACTTGAACTTCAGCTTCAAATTCATTTGCTCGTCTTAAAAGCCCGGGAATAATTTGAGTAGCTCTTGGGCACAGTGGGTCCTCAAGCCATTTGAAAAAATTGCACCCTTCAGTTTCCTACAATATTATTTACTCCAATAAAAATTAATGCAAACAACCTCTTTAACTACGAAAAATGAAAACTATCAGAAAAACCAAGCAAAAGCACGACACACCCACAAAAATCTTAAGTAACAGTTATTTTAACTACAATCAATCGACCCCATGTTAACATCTTATACAAACCCCCAAATAATTATTAGCCCTAATATCTAAAAATAGGAAAGAAATTCAACACTTACACGAAATTTTGAACAACTTATATATCTCCTCCCGGTATTGAGGTCGGTTTATGATGTCCGACAAACGACATCATCATCACAATTGCATTTTTCTCTTCCACAGTGAACTTAGATGTTTGCCTCCACGCCATTTCCAACAGATTGTCGAAATAGCACCCTTAGACTGAAATATGGTAGATTTATTACAAACAGTTTTAGGGATTTTCAGATTGTACCCTAAAATTTATAGAATTTATGTTTTGGCCCTAAATTTCCAGAATTCGTTATTACTCGATCAAATTTCGTTCCTTTTATGGAATTTTAATTTTTTGATATTCAAAATTTAGACCAAAATGAACAAACAAGTATTTCAAAAGATATAATTATGTTCATTGCCAATAAAAATTACCGTGGCGACCGCAAAAGGGCAAAACGAGGCTCTCCGTAAAGTAGCCTTTGTCTTGAAATTGATCATAAGCCCCATTATCGACGACAAAGGACTTCAATGATCTGTCTTTCACATTATAAAAAACCAATCGAGCTCCAGCCATCAAAACAACCTCCTCCTCCTCATCTCCAACAAAACACTTAGGCGTGAACCGAGACAAAACTCCATTACAATAAATGTTGAGTTTCGTCCAAGACCCCGCCACATCATACTCTTTCATAAGCTAAACATCCGTTCTTTGGTCAACGGTTTCCCTATCCACCAAACAAAGACATCCCCCAAAACCACAAGTGCATTTGTTGATAACTCGCTAACAACATTGACACCAACAGGTGAAGTGATTTTGAAATATGCCTCGGTAACCAAGTCTAAAGCAATTATTACAAACTCCATCTTTCCAAATTCACTCATTTTATAATGCAGCCAATGGATAGCCCCGTTGAAAAAACTTTAGCAGGGGATGTAAATTACTAAATTACCATAAGGGTAGGTCTTAAGCCTTTTTCAGACACCCTTTTTCACAGAGTACACATATGCACCATCGCAACGGTTAGGCACGAATGGGACATCATAATCCAAATCACAATAAGAAAGTAAAACCACCCTATAATCATCTCTGGAACTATCATACCTATATCCACATGCGACATGGGTAATCTCACCCCTGACCAGAGGTGGAGGAGGTAGTCCCACCTGCTCCAGAGTAATGGGGTTCACCAAAACCATCCCACCAGTTAGATTGACTAGCAGTAGTAACCCATCGCATGAACCCAAAACCAATATGCACACACTTGGAAAGTTGAGATCTCTTGAAACGGTGCTAATGTTGCCTTTTATAATTTTGATGGAGAGAATGGTGTTATATGGGGTGATGAGAGTGAGATATTCTTGGCGGGGTATTTCTCGAGCGAGGTGGGATTTGATGAACTGTGGGGTGGAGAGCAAGTTGCACCATGTTTTTGTTAAAGACCTGAGCCTGCCTATCGATTTCGTGGGGAGGCATAAGAATATGTCCATCAAGATTTCTTAGGGAGATCCATTTTTCTGTTCAAGACTTTGTAGAGGTTTGGAAGGGATAATGTTTGCTTCTGGGAGGCAGGGGAACGTGGAACTTTTTGTTTAATATTTACTATTATAAGCATCGGTTATTACTAAGAATCGACTTTAGTTGTCTGATAAAACTTATGAGCATCGGTTGTTTTTGTACAACTGATGCATATACTCGTGAAATTCGGCAATTAGTGGGCGAGGGAGGGATTCGAACCCGAGTGGTTCGTAGCCTCTGAAAAGCCCAATTTTGCCCCCGAATACACGAAAACTAGGTTTTTGAAATAGATTTCAGTCCAGAATTTTCATATTTCCCACTCCCAAAACCCTCCAGATATTCAGAATTAATTTTTTAGAAAAGGAGACGATTCATTCAACCTCACCTGCTGTTTGCCGTGGATTCCCCATCGCCTGTTGTTCGCCATAGATTCCCTGTCGCCTAGTTTCATCCTCGCCTGCTACAAATTGCACAAGAATGTATGTTTTAGTACTTGTTCAGTTCGTTTATTAACATGTTTGGGTAATGTTCAAGTGTAGAAAATTAAATTCTCTGAGTTTGTAATTGGTGTTGGAACTAAGAATTTTTACCACAAGCATTTTTTGCTTCCCATGGCCAAGTCGAACCTTTTAGATAGGATTGAGACCTTTAAAGTTAGACCTTTCATGTTTATTAGGTATTTGTTCAGTATTTATGTTGAAGACCGA
Organism: Phtheirospermum japonicum; assembly: GCA_014905375.1. NCBI lineage: Eukaryota > Viridiplantae > Streptophyta > Magnoliopsida > Lamiales > Orobanchaceae > Phtheirospermum > Phtheirospermum japonicum. Next base: position 1,200,764 of record BMAC01000036.1, read on the forward strand.
ACTGTGAATTCCATCCATTTCCAATGTTTATGACAGGTTTAATTATCATATTAAATTTAGTTGCTGCCTATTGTAAAATATGGGAAAAATTAATTCACACACCCAAATGAGGATCATCAGTGAACGTACTTTGAGGGACATATAGAGCCCATATGTAGTGAATTAGTGTATGGTTGATGCCATTTATTTGATGAATAATTTCACTGTCGTATTCTGGACATCCTGTTCACAAGCCATTTGAACCCTCTTAAACTATATGTTTTGCGGTAAGTACCTTCACAAAAGTTGTTGATATGCTTCTTAGTTATCTGTAGCTTCTAGAATCATCCAAGTATCTGTTTTCACTCTTGTAATCTGTTTAAAGATTTTGGTGTCTTCACAGTAGTTGTCGATTGATGTGTTAGATTTCATCGCCGTATAAATTATAATTTTTCATCTAATGTTTTAAGAATTTTATCAACTAACGGCACAGAGTCATGACTAATTCATCGAACACCCACTGTGAACACGAGTTTGGGTCTGTGAAAAGAAGATCTAGAGGATCAATGACATGCATTAAAATGAAAGCCAAGCCGCCAGAGCAAAAGCATGTCGATTTCGACGATAACAATAAACCCATCGAGAAATATGCTACCAATTTAAAAAATTACCTAGGTTCTCTAGTTCGATCACGTATAGATTAATTTACACACCCACATGAGGATCATCGACGAGTGGAAACACGTCAAGAGTGGTCTTAAGGATGTGATTTGGGAGGATTTGCAGGTATATAATAATCAACTTTTTATAGTAAATTATCTGTTAATGAAAACATGTGTTAATATATATGTTTGTTTCTCGTTTATTTAGAAAGAGTTCAATATTAAAGGGGATGAAAAAAGAAGCACTTTCTGAAGGTTGCGGGAGTGAGGTGGACCGCTTTCAAGTCGCGTTTAGTGCGTGACTTCATAAAGAGGAAACACCCAAAATATGATCATCCATCTCAGTTATATCCTTCCATTACAGCTGATCAGTGGGAAAAATTCGTTAGTGATCATCAATCTGAAGAATTCAAGGCATGTACAATGTATTACCTTTTTTTAAAGAAATCACCAGAAATATATATCTAATATTTTCCTAATTTTTTTTTACCAGGAAAAGACTAGGAAAGCTCGAGAGAGCCAGTCTCACAACCAGCATCCGCATATTTTAGGACCCGGTGGATATGCTAGTGCGAAAGCTAAGTGGGTTGTATCAGAACCTCTCTCGTCTTCGTCTTCATGTGCTTCGCTCAGCTCGAGTATAGCTCCGGATGATCGCAGCTTGGATTGGGTTCGAGCAAGAATTAAGAAAGACAAAAAGGGAAATTATGATATCTCGAATGAGCAAACGAAGGGGGTGGTTGATAAAATGGTAATTATATTTTTTGGAAGAATATATTTTTTCGGAAGTACTTACTTAATGACATAGGGAATGTGTATTAAATGACTTTTATCATTTCTTGAAACAGGTTGAGAAGGCTCGAGAAGTCAGTGATGGGATGTTTCTACCGCAGAGGCACGATGACATACTGAATGTGTCTCTAGTGAAGAAGGAGCACCCGGGTTGGGTGCGAGGTGTTGGTATCCACGTGAACGTGAGGGATGTTTTTGGTCGACCGAGTCAGACAAGCAGGAGACAGATTGGAGTGGTGTCAGTGGACGAGGTTAGGGTGGCTCTGACACAAGAAATCACACAGCAGATGTAGGGCAAGTTTGATGCTCTACAAGCTCAATTCAACCGGTTGTATGAGCAAGCGAATCACCAAGGTCCGCAGACTCCAGTTATTCACCACAACATGCCATCAAGCGTTGACGAGGGGGCTGACTTCCACACACCAACGCAAGGTGATCCACATAGTAGTTGCCAATCGGTTGGTGGGACTCCATTTCCTATGGTTGAGGTATAAACTAGATAATATGTAGTGAATCTTCACAAACCTACTCATTCAAGCACCTTGGTATTTGATAAATAAGTAATTCTTAGTCAAGATTCATTATGCATTATCCTTTTCAGAGTCGTCTTTTCATTATTCATGTATTAGAAATTATGAAGTCTCATTTTTTGATCGTCCTTTCATTAGAGAGTAGTTAGTTCTAATTATTGCCTGTTAATGGCATTGCATCGTATTATTTCCTGAAATAAACTTTCATAATTAAAATATATTTTTACCTGTATCAAGAATGTGAATACAAGACTAAAGGGGCCGAAAGTAATTAGGTTTGTTATATGTAATATACTCAGGCAGTTTCGGTCAGGGGATTTTTGCATTTTTGCATTGTCAATACCTGTATATACTCAGGCCATTACGGTATAACCTATAAAACTCGAGCTTGTTATCATCAAGTTTTAATTTGTATTCATCATCAGAATATAATCATTTTATTCAGACCATTAACTTTAGGCTACTTTGAGTAATAGAGTCCGACCGAGTGTCGCCTGGCCCTGTCCATTTTGGGGGATATAAAAGTTGTTGCAAAGGGGATGGTTTACCCAACAGGCGAAGACCCGATCGTGCATCATCAGAAGGTGCATTCCTCTACCGATGACGGCTCATCCAGAAATGAGGCACGTGGGTGAAGTGTTAGGTAGCTTTTTGCAGTGGCCGGTCAGATTGGTTCTGTCAAGAGAGGTAATAATATATGTTTTCATTTCACCAATTATTTATTTAGTTTTAGTATGCTCAATCATGTACATATGTTCCATATCCAAAGAAACAGAGAACAAGTCTCATGGAGACAAGTGGTGAGCATTCTGCAACAAAACCAAGGCCACCTCTTGTTGATGACGTAGTCTTGGAGACTTTAGGAGCTAATTGAAAAGAGCTACACAACCTGATTCTATCGATGCCCATTCATGTGGACCACGTCTCTATGGACCTAGAGAAAACTGTCTTCCATGACAAAAGAGAGACAAAAGTTCATGTGCTAATTGATGATATTCCGAGCCTGTTCAGAATGGGGTGGATTAGTGTTGTTGCTGTGCAAGTCTTTGCGCGGTACGAGATCTCTTTTTCCTTATCAGTTAGTTCAATATTTAGCTTAAGTTTATTTAGTTTTGAATCTACTAATGATTTACAGGTGTCTTCGTGGGTTGGCTGAGAGTCTTTGTGCCGGTGTCATCGGATTTCTTTGTCCAGCGAAGATCTGCAATAAAAGTATATTAAATGACCCGACTGTTGTGACGACGTACATAAGTGATGCCTTCGGTGAAATGTTTAGCAGGACATTCATTCTAGCACCATACCTAAATGAGTAAGAGAGACTATTTCTTGTTATTTTTTCCTTTACTCCTTTACAATTATTATAATTTATAAAGATAATTAATCTTTGTGCTTATGAAAATGTGTAGTGACCACTGAGTGCTGCTAGTGATATGTCCTCTCAAGAATCAGGTTCTTATTTTAGATTCAAAGGGATACAAGAGGGACTTGGATATCAAGACACTTGTTAATACGTACGTAAATTTTCCCCCTATATTTGTGTCTCTTATTTTTTTGAAAAAGGTAACTTGCTGTCCTTTTTTACAATAACATCATAAAAAACAATTCACTTTCAGGTCTTTATTGTCAATGTAGTAATGTACTGACTCTTTCTTGTGGGCAATTGTTTCGTGGTCAAGTTGTTTCATAGCATTAATGTAATTTTGCTATTTTCCACAACCTGATTCTTTCTAGAGCCTACTCAGTGTGTTTCCATTCATAAAACCGCTTGAATTTTTTCATTGGATGTAATATAAGATTTGGTGGTTCATCCGCTCATTTTGGTTTTAAAACTGTAAATGCTTAATATATAGGTAACAATTTCTTATTTTTTATTGAAATAATACTTTGCGTGTTATTAACTCCTTGAGTGCAATGATTACTATTTGCAGGGCAGTTCGGACCTATTGTTCAATAAAAGGAAAAGAGGAAGAAACATGGCGTGGAATAATCTGCCGGTAAGTTATTTTTTAAGGTATTAACAATAAAACAGTATATCGGTTACCCTAGTAGGCAAGTTAGTAAATTTCTTCGACCCATTTCATTTTGAATCACCGATAGATTTATTGATAGTGGGATATTGATCTGCTTTCATATGATTTTCGTAGTGTAATCAACAACGAGGAGGCAGTGAGTGTGGTTATTATGTCATGAGTTATATGTATGAAATCTGCTCTGGGGTCATTGTGTCTTCATTAGACAAGGTACGTGTAAACTCATTTTTAGTAGTAAATTACTGAATATTTTTTAAACTCCAAACCTAAACTTCATTTTTAAAATGACAAATTAATTTTGAATTGGAATGTGTAGGACTCATTTGGAGTTGAACCATACGAGCAAGAAACAATCGATGAAATTCGTGAGATATGGGCAGAAAACATTACTCGGTAAATTACTCGTATATATGTATTTCTTTCTCAGTTTTAATTACTATTTCTTAGTTATTAAGTAATTTATTTTGTAACTTGGTGCAGAACATTATGAGGACGTCGGTGGATTTCCTCTGGATTTTCTTAGTTAATAATGTGACTCTTATTCATTCACAGGGAAAAGCATGGAATGACAGACGAATAGCAATAAAGAGGTTGTCTAAGGATTCGGAGTTGGAATTCAAGCCACGAGGTGCTATTCGTAGCCAAACTTCAACACAAGAATGGAGGAAAGGCTCTGGGTATTCTCCTTGGAAGGAAACGAGATGCTTCTTATTTACGAGTTTAGTTTGTGAGCTTTGTGCTGTTGAACATGATATATTCTCCCTTGAGGTTGGGGTTTGTTGCTACTTGTGCGATGGAATAATCAATTCAACTTGAGTTTTATTAGATAGGATGGGAATTTCTGCATTGAATTATTTATTATTGAGTAAAATGCTTTTTTATATATATATTTTTTTTGCAAATGGTAATTATCAGTTTTCTGAATAGGTATTAAAATAAAATTTTTGAAATTCTGGAAGTTTTTTATCAAAAATTTGTGCATCGGTTTGTGCAAACCGATGCATATAATCAGCAGCGACATCGATTTGGATGACAACAACCGATTCTTACATGTTGTTTTTAAAATTATTATAAACATCGATTCTTGACAACAACACCGATGCATATAAGTAAAAAATTGATATCGGTTAATCAACAACGATCGATGCCTATAGGTAAGTATAGGCATCGGTCATTATAAACCAAACCGATGCCTATAGTTAAACTATATGCATCGGTTGTGAGATCAAAACTAATGCCTAAATCTTGCCACGAGGCATCGGTGATTTCAGAAAAATCGATGCGTATACATAAACATTAAGCATCAGTTATTTGTCAAATCCGATGCCTATAGGTACACTATAGGCATCAGTTGTTTTACAAAAACCGATGCCTTTATAGGACATTAGTCATCAGTTGTAAAACAAAATCGATGTCTATAGGTACGCTATAGGCATCGGTTGTTATACAAAAACCGATGCCTTTAAAGAATATTAGGCATCGATTTTTTATAAAAAACGATGACTATAGTGCACCTATAGGCATCGGTTGTATTACAAAAACCGATGCCTTTAGATGATATTAGGCATTGATTGTAGAACAAAATCGATGCCTATAGGTGCACTATAGGCATCGGTTGTTCTATAAAAACCCGATGCCTTTGGAGAACAGTAGGCATCGGTTTTTATAATACAACCGATGCCTATAGTGTACCTATAGGCATCGGTTGTTTTACGATAACCGATGCCTATAATGACTATATATAGACATCAGGCATCGGCTTGTGATGACTATATGCATCGGTTTTGGTCAAACAAACGATGCATATTTATATTATTAGCATCAGTTGCAAAACTGATGCCTATAATCTAGATTATAGGCGTCGATCTAATAGGCATCAGTTGTAGAACCGATGCCTATTAACCAAAATAACCGATGTTGTTGGGGGTTTTCTGTAGTAGTGTGGAATGGTGAGTAGATTTTTGATCTCGAAATGATAGAATATTAGTAAATATGTAAAGTATTTTCTAGATATTATGTTGTAAATTAGTTCCTTGTTTGTAGTCAATTAGTTCCTAATTGTTATCCTACCAAACATTGTATTTATACTAATCGATTAACCTAATGGAAAGGCAAGCATTAATCTCTTTCATGGTATCAGCTTCCTAGGTTCAAATCGCTTCTGCTCACGAACCCTAGTCAACATGATATTCACGTCTCTTCTCTTTTCTTCTCCGACCTCTCGTCACCCTCACACCTCACGTCACTACCATGGCACCCGACGCAAAGTCGACATTTAATCCGGATCTTGCGGTCAATAGTATCATGAACCACATCTCCGTCAAACTAGGTATGGACAACGATCAATACCCGCTGTGGGTCGCCCTCTTCACGAATCACGCGAAATCCAATCACGTGCTTCACCACTTCGTCAAACCAAAGGTTGTCATTGCGCCGCCTACCACTGCCAATGAGTAAGAACTATGGGAGACCCTAGATATTATGGTTCTTCAATGGATTTATTCCACCATCATCACTGATCTCTTGGAAACTATTGTCGAAGAAGACTCCACTGCCATGGCTGCATGGCAACGGATTGCCGACATATTCTAAGACAACCGAAAATCTCGAGCAGTGACACTCGAATAAGATTTTTTGCACATTGACATAGAAGATTTTACCTCCATGTCTGCCTACTGCCAACGCCTCAAATCTTTGGCAGATCAGTTGAAAAATATCAGCTCTCCTGTCTCTAATAGCCGTCTTATCCTTCAATTGGTCTCAGGACTTTCCGAGGCCTATCGTGGCATTGGCAAAATCATTCGCCAGAGTGATCCTCTCCCGGCCTTCTATCGAGCACACTTTATGCTCACCCTCAAAGAAGTCGGTCTTGTGAAGTAAGCCGCCTCAGGCTCCAGTTCTGTAATGTACGCAAAAGGTGTTCATGATGGCGTCTCTAGTGGATCGTCTTCTCGTTCTAATAGGTCTGCTGCTAATAAGGGTGACAAGGGGAAGAAGAAGAATGGTGGAAATGGAAAAGGCGGAAATGGAGGACATAAACAACAAAGTTCGTCCCCCAACACGCCACCAGTCTCCACCCCTGCACCATCTTCCCCACCGGCGCAATGGCCTGGTTATGAAACATGGAAATAGCCCACCTCTCCCTGGGGTTACCCGCCCTGTCCGTACCCTGCTCATCCCTAGATTCGCCCAAATATGATGCCTCGGCAGTAGCCTAGTATCCTCGGTCCTCGCTGTTTTGCATGTAATTGTGGTGTTTTTATCATGTTTTAATTAGTTTTATTGTCATTTTTAGTGGTTTTGAGTCGACTTTTATTAGGGTTTTTATTTGTTTTCTCGTTTTGTTGTTTTTCGTGTTTCTCTTTAATTTTATACTTAATGTGGATTAATAGATTTAATTAATTAATTTTATTTTTAATTTAGGTATTTTGAAGTGTTTTGATCTGGGGATGGTCAAGTGTGAGCTTACAAGTGGAGTTTTGGCGAAATCGGGCCTCGACTTGAAGTATTACAACTGACACTGGGTACGTTGCTGACACTGGGTTACCCAGTGTCCAAGCCACACCTGCCGAGCGCAGTCGATCAAGTGCCCATCAGTCGAATCAACTGCCGAGAGCTATCGATCGCCTGCCGAGCAGTTGAATCGACTGTTAGGCAGTGTGTTCCGCCCACGCATCGCGGACTCTGGGTACGTGTTTCGACACTGGGATACCCAGTGTCCGAGCGCAGCGCCCAGCACACGCCCGCAAGCCTGCCGAGCCCGCCCGGCCACGCCCGCCAGTCCTGCCCATAGCTGCCTACACTGTGTACACCGCCGACACTGGGTCACCCAATGTCCGAGCCATCTCGCCCAAATGTCGAGCCATGCCGAGTCATATCGAGCCATATCGACCCAAATAGTCTATTTTGACCATTTTGGGTCAAATATGGAAAAATACAATCTTAAAATGGATAATTGACTAATTTACCCCTAATTATCTTGTATAAATAGATAGACTCCTTTCATTAGAAAAGACACCTCCTCCCAACCCAAGCTTGGGTTTGGGATTTATTCTCTCTAGCTCTTAAACTAAAACTTTAAGCTTTTTGCAATGGGTTTGTAAGCTCAAGAAGGATTCAAGTACTCCCTTGGATTTTTAATTCTTTGCAATTTCAGTCAAGCTTTTGGATTCCCTCTTTAATTCTAGTAAGCTTTCTTTCAATTTCATGCTTTGTTCTTCATTTGTTTTATGCTTTTTGCCTTAGGTATTAGAATTTGTGCTTGATCTTGTGAATTGTTTATGGAATCTAGTTGAGTGACAGATCTAGATCATAGATCAAGTCCTTGATTGGTTTAATTTCAAGTAATTCCATATATTTCATGCATGTTTTTCTTTTTATGCCTTTTGTCTTAGCACCTTGAATTCATGTTAGATCTTAAGAATTGGCTATGGAATCTAGATGAGTGACACTTCTAGATCATAGATCGGGTCTTGGATCGTCTTGATTTTGAGTTTTTCACATGCTTTATTTTGAATCTTATTTTCATGCATAGTTTTAGGTTGAATCTTAGATATAGGCTTCGTTGCTTGTTACTTTTCATAAGTTTTTAAACTTTCATGTCAACTCTCATTGCTCTTTCTATCCATACTTTCAATTTTTGCTAATTTGCATTATTCAAGTTTTTATGCATAGTTGTACCTTGTGCATGCATGCTTGTACTTGGTGAAGCATTGCTTGTTTTTGCTAAATTTTTTATTTTTCTTGCATTTCCATTGATGGCACACGATCGAGGAATTCTACCCACTTGCTATTTCAATTTTTAGGATAGTTAGATAGGTTAATTGCTTTATTTTCATTTTCCTTGTATTTTCCAAGCTTGAAACACATTGAATCCTTCAATTGAATCGAGTTCCGATAATACCAATCCATGAACCCGTTGATACTTTCAACACCACTAAAATTCAACAAGCACTCGCCCCGCTCATGCTTATGTTGCGGATGGTTCGACACAATCTCAAAATGACATAGAGGCTGCGATGTACACCCTTGGGCTCACTCCTCCCGATCCGTCATGGTTCATGGACACTGGCACGACATCTCATATGACGTCAATCAAGGTAATCTTTCGTCTTTTGTTAATTCGAGCAGTAATAATGGTATAGTAGTCAGAAATAGTCACTCGATTCCAATTAAGGGTTATGGTCAGACCACCTTACCGAAACCCACCTCTTGTTCTTCAAAATGTCTTACATGCCCCTCAATTAGTGAAAATCTTAGTCTTTGTACGTAAATTTACTAGAGATAACTTGGTCACTGTTGAATTTGGTCCTTTTGGTTTTTGTTTGAAGGACCTGCGTTCGAGGACTCGTCTAATGAGGTGTGATAGCCGGGGCGAGCTTTACCCCATTTCCCAAGCTACGAAACCAGCCATCCCTTAGTCTTCATTTGTATCTTTCACATCTTTCATTTGGCATGACCGTTTAGGTCATCCTAGACTTCCGATTTTTTCATCTCTTAGGCAAAATAAATTGATTAATTGTACATTGAATTCTTCAAACTCAATGTGTCAGTCGTGTCCTCTTAGAAAAAAGTTCGATCACCGTTTCCTACGTCTATTTCGCGTACTTATTTGCTATTTGATATATTGCATTGTGATATTTGGACTTCTCCTGTTCTTAGCTCTTCCGGTCACAAATATTACTTATTGATTTTGGATGATTATAGTAATTTTTTTGTGGACTTTCCCGATTGCCCAAAGTAATGTCAGTCCAATTCTCCAAAACTTCATGCTTATATTCAAACTCAATTTGAGCGTAAAAATTAAAAGGATTCAATATGAGCATGGTACAAAATTTGTTAATGGCCTATTTCAAAGTTTTTGCGTGGATCAAGGGGTGGATTTTCACCTATCTTGTCCACACACATCGTCTCAAAATGGTAAACTCGAACGTAAAATTCATTCCATAAATAATGTTGTTCGTACTCTTCTTTTTCATGCCTCAATATCGGTTAAATTTTGGCACCACGCTTTAGATATGGCCACGTAACTGTTGAAAATACTTCCAAGTAAACATATTGCCTATAATACTCCTCTAAACATGATATATCTTCGAACCCCGTTATATAGTCACCTTAGAGTCTTCGGCTGCTAATGTTTTCCTCTCATTCCGGCCACCACCATACACAAATTACAACTCCGCTCCACTCCGTGTGTCTTCATTGGCTATCCTAAGAATCACCGTGGGTAGAGCTGGCAATGGGCTGGGCCGAGCCAGCCCGTTGGGCCAACTCCAAAAATCAGGTCAGTCCGGCCCGAAATCTCATCGAGCCGTGATTTCATTGGCCCAAGCCCGGCCATCATAGGGAATATAGTGTAATTTGGCTGGCCAAATTGGGGGGCCAGCTCGCCCAGACGGTCCTGTTGGGTCGGGCCAAAAATGGTCCGAATTTTTTGGGCCTAGTATTCCAAGGCCCAAACCCGGCTAAAATTGGTTCGGGCCAGGCCGGCCCATGGGCCGGGCCTAAAATTGTCGGCTCTAACCGTGGGTATAAGTGTTTTGATATTTCGACAAATAAATATTTTATAAGTCGGCATGTGCTATTTGATGAAACAATTTTTCCTTTCTCGAAGCTATTTCAACCCGACATCCACACCTATGATTTCTTAAACGATGCGTTGTCTTCGTATGTTCTTCATATCTGACTACTTTGCCTCTCACCCAGCCACCTGCCACACCTCCGAGGTCTTCCCCACCTTCCCCTTCCCGTGACCAAGGCTCCCTCCAATCCCCTGTTCACGTCTCCTCTATCCCCGTGAGCACTGCTCCTTTCGTGCCACACCAGACCCACCCCTCTAAGCCCGTCATCCGTGCTGTCCGAGGCATTTTCAAACCAAGTTCCAAATATTCTAAGCCCTCCAAACATCATAATCTTAGTCACAGTTGATCGATGGATTCTCGACGCTCTAATTTGAGAATCCATCTCCGCAAGAGTACGGAGCCGGTTGTAGGGCGGCAAGTTCTTCCCGAGTCGTGTCTCTCGAGGATGGATGTTATCGGCCTGCCAGTTTCTTAATTGCTCTTATCGTCGGTTGAAATTAAACTAATCTAAACTAGGAAAGCAGTAGTCATTGATTCAGTTTTAGTTTTTATAACTAAACTTTTAAATTGAAATAGAAGATTTAAAAGCATTAAAATACGGAAAGGAAATTAAAGCTTCTTTAAAAATGATTAATCTAAACTAGTTAACTAAGAAAGCTTATAATTTAAATTAAGGAAAAGGAGGGAAAATTAAAGTCTAGCGTATTTGAAAAAGTCAACATTAATTTAATAAAATTTAAAGTTCTAAAAAGGAGGATTATATAAAGCTTCTAAAACTTAAATATTGATCTAACAACTTAACAACTTAAAAGTATAAGTTCAAAAGCTAGAAAGCTGAAAGATGAAAATAAGAGTTTTGATGATCAATTTAACAACTAAACTACGATCAAACATCAACACACAATTAAATGAAATAACAAGGAAATAAAACTATATTAATGGAAAGAGTTTACCAAACTAAGGATTCCACAAAAGCTTGAAAGGAAAAGCTTGGAAGCTTGACAAAGGAAATCTGAAACTTGAAGGATATGTGCTTTCCACAACTTAGCTAATTAAGATCAAACCCTAAACTAAAACTAAAACTAATTACTAGAACATGAATCTTATTCAAAAAATAAATGAAAAAGGGGAAGACTTGGTTGTAGGAGCTCCCTTGGAGAAGAAAGGTCCTCAGCCTGCAAGTTGGCCAAATTGGAAAAGACGTCTGATTACTTATTCAATCTCAAAATCTGCTTTTCAGTCGATCGACTGGCAGTCGATCGATCATGTCGGCAGTCGATTGACTGCGATGTCAAAACGGCCTGAAGCCCTGGAATCCAGTCGATCTTCGGAGGACCCAGTCGATCGACTGAGTCGTCCAAAATGCCAAAACTCCCTAGAATGCAGTCGATCTTCGGAGGAATCCAGTCGATCTTCGGAGGACCCAGTCGATCGACTAAATTGCAGTCGATCGACTGAATTTCTGCAACCGGCTCGATTTCTCATTCTTTTCGCGTCCGCCGGTTTATCGAGCCTCGTTCGTTGCGCTCCCTTGCTTTGTCCGTTCATTCCCGAGTCGAGTATCAACAATCCCAAATAAGCGCGGGCCCCGCTTGGACGTCATACGGCCAATAGAAAATCGAAAGGGTGAAAAACTACGAACACTAATCAAAAACGTACAAAACCTAAGAAAACCTAGAAATAACGAAAAACGGCCAACTCGACTCCTAAAACACCTAAAAGCAAGCGAAACACACGCAACGTGATACAAAAACGATAGCAAAAATATGTACAAAAAGATGCAAATCAACCACCCCACACTTAGAACGGTTGCTTGTCCTCAAGCAAAATTAACATAAATTTACAAAATTACCCCCGACCAACCCTAAACTAATGCACAAAATAATTCGAGCCATCGTACGCTACGTTGCTTGTTAGCTTTGGCTAAAAGGACTACAATGTGCGTTGTTAGGGAAATTTAGATCGACTTCTGAACCCTAAAAGAACTTAAGCAATCCATCAAGTCGGTCTCTCCGTTCTTGCCCCGACTAAGGTCTATCCACGCTCGAACCGTTAATCGGCTCCCTACTAGCCAAAATCATCTACGCCTCTCTTTAACAAATATATACTAAAAATTGGACACGGGAAAAACGTGCTATCAACAACTTCAAGGATTTACAACGTATCCTTGTTTATTCGTCTTTTTTTTTACGGTAAATAAAGATGAAAACACGAAGCTTTCAACGACTCCGATCATTCGTTGCTACTAGCAACTTACAAAATTCTCGATCAAGCACGTGGAGCAACTGACGACTTCAAATTACAAAACAAAAACCTATAGAGAGCGTTTGATGACGAGGGCTAGTCGAGGCACTAGTTCTAAACGAGCACAAGGATAGCACGAAGCTAAAACCGAACGGAGATCCCAACAAGATAAACCACCTAWRYCCACTATATTCGATCGAAAATCTAAACACCCTAACAAATCATCAAAACCGCGTCACTTCGCCAAGGGTCCAAGCAATAATAGCACACACGTTACTCAAATTAACACAAGCAAGCATACGACGAAATTAAAAACCTAGGACGAACTCTAACCACCCCACACTTAAAACCTAGCAATGTCCTCATTGCGTATTTAAGCTAATAAAAGCAGTAAAAAGGTGTAGGGAAAAGATAACGCCCCTATGTCCGAGCTTGTGTCGTCGTGGTTGTGCAAAAGTCATCGCCGAGAGCCGAGGCAAGCAACAAGCTATCTACAAGGTAAGGTAGAGAATTTGAACAAAAACAAACTATTTACAAAAACTAAAATATTTTTGAGTTTTTGAATTTTCTAATTTGTTTGGATTTTATTTTTCAAGTTTGTTTTATGTTTTGAGAATATATTCAAAGAAAATGAAATTATACTATATACAAAAATGAAAGCAATTAAAAGGATTTTTTTTTTGTTTTTTTTTTTATTTTTTTTATTTTTACAAGAGTCGAGACGAGAAATAAAAGAACATAATCGAAAGATAAAATAAAATAACACACAAAAACGATAAACAAATAAAAATAAACAAAGGATAAATTAGGAGATTTAACGACGTCTCCTAGGTTGGGCACGGAGGGTCGCGGTCTTGTCTTCCTCCTCCTCCTCGTCCTCGTTTTCACCGTCGCCGCCGTCATCGTCGTCGTCGTCTCGACGCATCCGACTCTCGACCAAAAGGAGCCGGATATGGAGGCCGTGGAAAGCTCGGTCGTTTCTTGCCTGCCCCTCATCGAGCCGGTCGAAACGGGCATTGAGCTGGTCGAAACGCGAAAACACGGCCTGTTGGAAATCGCTCCAACCCATCTCGGGACCCGAGCCGGTGCTCGGACCTCCGTACCGCGGGATTGCCGCATGGCTCGTGCTCGCTCCGTGGTGCGCGCCCAAACCAGTGTTTGGGACGTCGCCGGCCTCATCCTGCTTGTGGCCTCAGTGGCGTTGGCGTCTCGGATTTTGGCTCGCCGGGTTCGTCGGGGCTCTCGGCGTTTTGAACGTCAATTCCATGAGATCGACCCTCGTCATGTTGGCCGCCTCGGCCTCAAACCCGAAGTAACGGGCAAGAATGGTGATCATCGGCCCCATGCCGACTCGTGCGATGCTTCCTCCCCTCGTTTTCCGTATCCCTCGAATTTGCCCACGGATCAACGGAAAGAACGGGACCGGATGTCCATTCAATACGCACTAAAGCACGTACACCTCGTGGTGGGTGAGGTTGGTGCTCTCATGTTTGCCCATCAAGGCGTGGGCGAAGAACTTGTAGGCCCCAAGTAGAGCCAAATTGGTGATCGCCGACGCCGAGTATCGATCCCGGGTACCACGTCCGCCCGTGATACTCCCCCAAAACTCATCCGCATAAAAACCACTCACCTGCGTGTACGAGTACTGCTGGCAGTCAAGCCCGAGCACCCCTTGGAGCACCCCTTGATCGATCCGGTGCTCAATTCCCCCACAACGGACATTAAAACCCCCGCCATCGGTCTCTTGGTACGTGGTGAAGAACTCGAGCACTATCTCCCGATAAGCCGGTGAGCGGAAAGACGCGAACATTTGGCCGTTCATCGCGTCGATGAAACTTAGTAGACGCGTGCCGAATCCGTCAAAATCCCCGTTCGCCACCCACTCTTCTAAACGATCGATGTTAATGAAACGAGGGGTAGCGAAATTCCGCTGGGACAGATTTTGAAAAAGTTCCACCTCGTATGTGGAGTAGACCGGGAAGGGGGCACCGTAAGTTTTGGCGATATCGGGGTATTGGGGAAGGTTGAAAATTTCGTCATCGGAGTGGCCATCCATGGTAAAAGAAGTGAATATAGGGAAGGAAGTGGCTGGAGTTGTAGTAGAGAGTTTCAAAAATCGAACGAAATGACAAACGACAAAAAAATGATGAAAACTCAAATCGAATGTTCTTTGGGGAAATTTGTCGAACAGTTGGTGGGCAATTTTTTTTAAAGAAGAAAACAAACTAGAATGCCTCCCAATTCCTACCCAAACACAACCAACAACAACAATCAAGTTTCCAATTTCCCAAAGGATCGTTTAACCGAAGTACCTTGATTAATTGGTTCGAAAAAGGAATGAGGAATCGAACGATAACCAAAGAGAGTTCTGAATGTGGAGAGGAAGGAACAAAATGAGAACTCCCGCGTAATCTGGCCTGTCGATCGACCTAAGTCGATTTTCTTTCTTTTCTCTCTTTTTTTTATATATTTGCTGCGTTTTTCTCTCTGTCGATTTTGGGGTGGCTAGAGGGGGGCTGATCGACTAGTTTATATACACATCCGCGTTCTCTAGGCAGTCCGGGCAGTCGATCGACTGCTCTCCTCGGTCGATCGACTGCCGACAGTCGATCGACTGCTCTTACAAAAAGCTTAAAAAGTTCTGGAATCCAGTCGATTTCTCCTCCTCAGTCGATCGGGCGCCAGTCGATCGACTTGCTGTCGAACAGCAAATGACCAGTCGATCGACTGCTCTTGCAAAAAGCTTAAAAAGTTCTGGAATCCAGTCGATTTGAACCCGTCTGTCGATTGGGCAGTCGATCGACAGGCGTTCCAGTCGATCGACTAGATATGCAGTCGATCGACTGAATTCCAGCAGTCCATTTCCAATTTCGATCCTCTTTTCTCCCAAGACTCTAGAATTGAACCTACACAAACCCAAAAACTCCGTTACATTACTTAAAGATAGAATATACACTAAATTACAAGAAAAACAAGAAAATAATTAGAAAGTCATGGGCTGCCTCCCACGGAGCGCGTTTGGTTAACGTCGTTCGCTCGACGACCCTGGTTCGACGATCAAGACCCCATCGGGGGCAAGTCGCTCAGGCCCTCCTCGTCTACGACTACTGGCTCGAGAGCGTTTGTTTGCAACACGCTATGCCGGTAAGGTTTGACTCGAGCGCCATTCACTTGAAAATGTCCGTCTATCTTTGGGTCAATTAACCTCACGGCTCCGAATGGGGATACCTTCTTGATTTTGTACGGCCCGCTCCATTTGGACATAAGCTTCCCGGGAAACATGGCAAGACGAGTGTTATAAAGGAGTACTTGCATTCCCTCCTCCAACTCTTTCGGTACGAGTTTCTTATCGTGGAGCAGCTTCGTTTTCTCCTCGTACAACCGGGCATTATCAAACGCCTCGTTCCGTAATTCTTCGAGCTCCTCCAGTTGGAGTTTTCTCCCCTCTCCGGCCTGCTTCAAATCAAAGTTACACGCTCAGATTGCCCACCACGCTCTATGCTCCATTTCCACCGGCAGATGGCACGACTTCCCATACACCAGACGATAGGGACTCATTCCAATAACCATCTTATAGGTCGTACGAACGGCCCACAAGGCATCGGTGAGCTTCGTTGACCAGTCCTTCCGGTTTGGTTGCACAGTTTTCTCAAGAATGTTTTTGATTTGACGATTACTCGTCTCGACTTGCCCGGTTGTTTGCGGATGGTAAGGAGTGGAAACCTTGTGCACGACTCCATAGTTCTTCAACACTCGTTCAAGTAGTTTGTTGTTAAAATGCTTGCCACCATCACTGATTAGCACTCTCGGAACTCCGAATCGGCTGAATATGTTGCTCCGAACAAACTTTACTACCGTTTCGCCATCATTTCTCCTTGACGGGATTGCTTCTATCCATTTAGAGATGTAATCCACCGCAACCAATATGTATTCGTAATCGTGAGACTTCGGGAAGGGACCCATGAAATCAATCCCCCAAACATCAAAGATCTCGACGGCCATGTTATACGTCATCGGCATCTCATTCCGCTTTCCGATACTACCCGTTCGTTGGCATCGATCGCACCTTTGACAATGCTCGTGAGCATCCTTGAAAAGAGTAGGCCAATAGAAACCTGACTGGAGAACTTTATAAGTGGTCTTTTGGCCACCGAAATGCCCTCCGACTAGATGATCATGGCAATGAGTCAATATCCCCTCTTTTTCCTCTTCCGGAATGCACCTCCTCAAAACACCATCCTTCCCGATTTTGAACATAAGAGGGTCATCCCAATAATAACCTCGACAMGTGGCAAGAAACCTCCTCCTCTCGTGATGAGACAGGTCCAGACGGAGCACCCCGCTAGCAAGGTAGTTAGCAATATCGGCGTACCATTGTGTGACGGACACACCGAAAAGGTTCTCGTGAGCTTGGTTTTCTCCGATGAGTGGGGACTCTTTCTCTCCATTCCCGACCTCCAAACGAGAGAGGTGGTCGGCGACTACGTTCTCGCACCCTTTTCTATCCCTGATCTCCACGTCGAACTCCTGAAGTAGAAGGATACACCGGATTAGCCTCGGCTTCGCTTGAGGCTTGTTGAAAAGATGTCGTAGTGCCGCATGATCGCTGTGTATAATCACCCTCGACCCAACGATATATGATCGGAACTTCTCGAGCGAGTAAACCACGGAAAGTAGCTCCTTTTCGGTAGTTGTGTAGTTCCTTTGAGCGTTATTGAGCATAAGACTTGCGTAGTAGACGACCCAGAGGAGTTTGTCTACTCGTTGCCCTAGGACGGCCCCCAATGCTTCATTCGACGCATCGCACATTATTTCGAATGGGAGGGACCAACCCGGGGCTATCACCACAGGACTAGAAGTTAAACTCTTCTTTAATGAATCGAACGCCGCTAGACAAGCATCGTCAAACACAAATGGGACGTCAGCGCTAAGCAGATGGCACAAGGGGCGGCTAAGCTTCGAGAAGTCCTTAATGAACCTCCTATAGAACCCCGCATGACCGAGGAAGCTTCGCACTCCTTTCACGTTGATCGGTGGGGGAAGTTTCTCAATTATGTCGATCTTTGCCTTGTCGACCTCGATTCCCTTGGACGACACCACATGCCCCAAAACTATTTCACTTCTCACCATGAAGTGGCTTTTCTCCCAACTCAAGGTAAGGTGGTTCTCCACGCATCTCTCCAAAACATTTGACAAATGATCAAGACACTCGTCAAAAGTAGAGCCGTAAATAGAAAAATCGTCCATGAAAACCTCTATATTTGTCGAGCATGTCGGAGAAAATCGAAAGCATGCACCGTTGAAAGGTAGCGGGTGCATTGCACAAGCCGAAAGGCATACGTCGGAAAGCGTATGTGCCGAAAGGGCACGTGAACGTCGTCTTGGATTGATCCTCCGGCGAGATAACAATTTGGTAGTATCCTGACAATCCATCGAGAAAACAATATGAATGATGCCCCGCGAGCTTGTCCAACATCTGGTCGATGAACGGGAGTGGGAAGTGGTCCTTCTTAGTGGCGGCATTGAGCTTTCGGAAGTCTATACACATTCGCCAACCGGTGGTCGCACGGGTCGTCACACGCTCGCCCCGTTCGTTCTCAATCACGGTTATTCCGCTCTTTTTTGGCACCATGTGGACTGGGATCACCCATTCACTCTCTCCGATCGGGAATATCAAACCCTCAGCCACAAGTTTCAGTATCTCACCCTTCACAATCTCCATCAAGTTCGGGTTCAATCGTCGTTGGCATTCCCTCGATGGTTTTACTCCGTCTTGGAGGATGATCCTATGCATACAAGTGGAGGGGCTTATGCCTTTAATATCAGCAAGGCTCCACCCTATCGCCTTCTTGTTCCTCTTCAGTACTTCCACTAATCGTGCCTCGTCTCTCGGGGGAAGCTCGGCGTAGACGATCAGGGGTTTTATCTCGTCGCTTTCCAAGTAAATGTATTTGAGATGGCTCGGAAGGGTCTTGAGCTCCGGTTTTTCCCAAAGGGGCGATTCTACGCTCGATAACTCAAGTATTTCTACCACCCCCTCCGATCAGAGAGCTCGCCACTCGTTGTCCTCAACATCCTCGTTCACAATCTCCTGAGCAACTTCTTCAACTAGTCTTGTATCGGGTCGATCATAGCACAATCGGCATGAAAGGAGGAAGGCGGAACGGCTCCCAAGTTGTGGATCGAGAAGTTCACTGTATATCCCAAAACCGAGAAAGATAAATTCCCGTTTTTCACATCGATCAAGGTGTTTGTCGTGGCCATGAAGGGTCGACCAAGTAAGATAGTGTGTTCTCGGCCTTCGTTGCTCACCTCCCCGACGTCCAGTATAACAAAATCCACAGGCACGATGAGGCTTCCTACTTGTACCAAAACGTCTTCGACCATGCCCTTCGGGTATCAGATTGATCGGTCGGCCAGTTGCAAACACATTCTCGTCTCCTTGAGGTCGCCCAACTCCAACTGTTTAAAAATAGAGTACGGCATCAAGTTTATTCCTGCACCGAGGTCTAGCATCCCTCGTGTCTCCTTGATGTTTCCGAGAATAATCTTGATACAAAAGCTTCCCGGATCACCCTCTTTATGTGGGAGAGAGTTGCTAAAGGCAATGCTTGCCGCGTTCGAGATGCATATCTTCTCATTCTCCTCGAATCGTCGTTTCTTGGATGTGAGCTCCTTGAAAAACTTCGTGTACGCGGGAATATTTCGGATTATGTCGAGAAAAGGGAGGTTAATGTTAATCTTTGACAGCATCTTGTATAGCTCGAGGAATTGGTCGTCTTGCTTTATCGGTCGGATACGGCTCGGATATGGAATCGGAGGTCGGTACGGTGCGGCGGACTTATGTAACCC
>BMAC01000036.1:1229348-1259017 GCA_014905375.1 Phtheirospermum japonicum
GCTCCCATGCCTCGTAGAAAGTTTCGTCGCTTGCCTGTCGGAACAGGGGCAGGAGGCGTCAGGTTTTCGACCGGAGTGGCCATAGTTTGGTTTTCAATCACCGGTGATAATAAGGGAGTCAACGGGACGTCGGACGTGTCTCGCCTAATTGCGGCTCGTGCGTCTCGTCGCAACCTCTCAGGGTTCGGCAAGAATGGAATCAACTCCTGCCTGAGCGATCGCCGACCTTKCATACACAACAACAACAAAAGATCACGCGTATCGAATGTAAAATAATTAACTAACTACTATTTACAATGACAATAAGAATAATTAAGAACGCCATTGGCTTTAATCCATCCCCGGCAACGGCGCCAAATTTTTGATCGATGGATTCTCGACGCTCTAATTTGAGAATCCGTCTCCGCAAGAGTACGGAGCCGGTTGTAGGGCGGCGAGTTCTTCCCGAGTCGTGTCTCTCGAGGATGGATGTTATCGGCCTGTCGGTTTCTTAATTGCTCTTATCGTCGGTTGAAATTAAACTAATCTAAACTAGAAAAGCAGTAGTCATTGATTCGGTTTTGGTTTTTATAACTAAACTTTTAAATTGAAATAGAAGATTTAAAAGCATTAAAATACGGAAAGGAAATTAAAGCTTCTTTAAAAACGATTAATCTAAACTAGTTAACTAAGAAAGGTTATAATTTAAATTAAGGAAAAGGAGGGAAAATTAAAGTCTAGCTTATTTGAAAAAGTCAACATTAATTTAATAAAATTTAAAGTTCTAAAAAGGAGGATTATATAAAGCTTCTAAAACTTAAAGATTGATCTAACAACTTAATAACTTAAAAGTATAAGTTCAAAAGCTAGAAAGCTGAAAGATGAAAATAAGAGTTTTGATGATCAATTTAACAACTAAACTACGATCAAACATCAACACACAATTAAATGAAATAACAAGTAAATAAAACTATATTAATGGAAAGAGTTTACCAAACTAAGGATTCCACAAAATCTTGAAAGGGAAAGCTTGGAAGCTTGACAAAGGAAATCTGAAACTTGAAGGATATATGCTTCCACAACTTAGCTAATTAAGATCAAACCCTAAACTAAAACTAAAACTAATTACTAGAACATGAATCTTATTCAAAAATAAATGAAAAAGGGGAAGATTTGGTTGAAGGAGCTCCCTTGGAGAAGAAAGGTCCTCAGCCTGCAAGTTGGCCAAATTGGAAAAACGTCTGATTACTTATTCAATCTCAAAATCTACTTTTCAGTCGATCGACTGAAAAAGCAGTCGATCGACTGGCAGTCGATCGATCATGTCAGCAGTCGATCGACTGCGATGTCAAAACGGCCTGAAGCCCTGAAATCCAGTCGATCGACAGCAGTCGATCGACTGCGTCGTCCAAAATGCCAAAACTCCCTGGAATGCAGTCAATCCTGGGAGTTCAGTCGATCGACTAGAATTGTAGTCGATCGACTGCACTTCCAGTCGGTCGACTGAATTTCTGCAACCGACTCGATTTCTCGTTCTTTTCGCGTCTGTCGGTTTATCGAGCCTCGTCCGTTGCGCTCCCTTACTTTGTCCGTTCATTCCCGAGTCGAGTATCAACGATCCCAAACGAGCGCGGGCCCCGCTTGGACGTCCTACGGCCAATAGAAAATCGAAAGGGTGAAAAAATACGAAAACTAATCAAAAACGTACAAAAATATGTACAAAAAGATCCAAATCAACAGTGTAGCCATATCACCCATTCCCAGTAATCCGGTGTCTACTATTCGTGACCCTAATTGGAAGATGGTCATGGACGATGAATATACGTCTCTTATTAGCAATAAGACTTGGGCCTTGGTTCCTCGCCCGCCTGACGTTAATGTCATACGTTCTATGTGGATTTTTAGGCACAAGTTTCATTCTTACGGTTCTTTTGAAAGGTATAAAGCATGGCTCCGTAACCTATTGGTCGAGCTCCATGTTCCCTTAGCTAAGGCTGCGCTCATCTATTGCGATAATGTAAGCGCCATTTATCTCTCTGGCAATCCGGTTCAGCACCAACATACCAAATATATCGAGATGGATATTCATTTCGTCCGTGAAAAGGTTGAACGAGGGGAAGTCCGAGTTTGCCATATTCCATCTCGGTATCAAATATCGGATATTTTCACCAAAGGTCGTCCCTTAATTCTTTTTGAAGATTTCCGTGACAGTCTCAACATTCGGTTACCTTCCGTTTCGACTGCGGGAGAATGATAGAATATTAGTAAATATATAAAATATTTTCTAGATATTATGTTGCAAATTAGTTCCTTGTTTATAGTCAATTATTTCCTAATTGTTAGCCTACCAAACATTATATTTATACCAATTGACCTAGTGTAAAAGCAAGCATTAATCTCTTTCACTATATTTATACCAATTGACCTAGTGGAAGCAAGCATTAATCTCTTTCACGAAATTTGAAATTTATGTTTGAACCTTAAGTTTATATAACTATTCTTGAAAGAATTTCTGCATTATTTCATAAGTATTGCAGGTAATATTCATTTTTTTTAATGACGCTTCTGTTTTGTATACGGTATGAAGGGTCTATAAATTATGATTCGTATTTGCACGTTTTATCACCTTCTTAATATCAGATTATTATTTGAAATTGAGATACTGTTTGCTTTGAATATAGTTAATGATGATGAGACTGGGGTACGTTTTTAAATATTGAATGTTTTATTAATTATAATCAACACTTGTGTATTTAATAAACTCCAGTCACGGTTATTGTGTTAGTTAATAAAAAAACTTAGTCGGCCGTAGGGCATCAAACAATCCGCATGAATAAAATCACTAATTTAACAAATGTTGTGCTCGTGTGGACCGATTTAATTAACATAACTTGAAGAAAAATCGTGGCAGGGTTAAACTTTGGTAGATAGTTGAAGAAAAGGTGTTAACATTGAGTTGCAACATCTTACAAGAAAGATGGCGAATAATTACTGTACATACTTAAAATAAGAGTGCAACAATTGGGCTGGGCTACTAATAATTTTGTACAGTGCATACATGGTTACAAGGTGGGCTTCTCTCGACTCGACCGCAACGCTCTTGCACAACCATTATACTGCTTAATATATGTGAGTACTAGATTGAATACCCGCGTTTTACGCGGGCATATATCAGAAAAATGTATCCAAATGTTAATTTTAAAAATAAATTATTAATATGGTATCACAAAAAAGTTCGTTTTACTTCTTTATATACTACGTGAACTGTCTTATTCGCAATGATACCCGCAATTTCACGGGCAAATATAAGAAATGCAAAAATATTTAAAATTTATCAAAAATAGGAAAAGTTTACAGTGCCTTTAAGGCACCATACCTCCACCCCCTCCTGCATTTACAATCTTAGATCTTTTAATATAAAAAACCTAAACTTGATCTAATGGTTACTATTGAGTCCCATGAAGTGAGGAATGGTACCGTGAAGGCACCGTAGAAGTTCCCTCAAAAATAATAGAAATTCATAATGTGTATTATAAATATCAATTACCCAAAAAATATACATATTAGCAATCGTAAGGGTGTCGGGTTTGGTCTACGTGTCGGGTTGCATGATAGGTAATTAAATATAAGGTTGGCTTCTAAAATTTTCGGGTGCTATAATGGTAGGTATAGATACGATATGGGAATATAATATATCGATAAAAATGGAGAAAATGTAATATGTATGTCCTTCTTTTTGTAATTATGCCAATTCTCAAGTACAAATTTTATAATTATACAAAAAATAATAATTATTATACAAATTTTATAAATAAAAAATCATTTCTATGTATATGAAAAATAAAAATAAAAAGGATTTTTTTAAAAATTAAGAATGTGAATTATTAATATCAAATAAAAGAGAATATTGTTAACTTTAAATTATTAAAACTTTTTTGTAGGCTACATTAGCTATCTTATTATAATAATATCATTTTTATCGTAACAAAGAATTTTTAACATTTTACGCTCTTAACTATCAATATTGAGAAATAAAGATGACTTGTGCGTTATACATGAGTTATAAAACAACAGTTTTTAAAGTTTGATAGCTATAAAAATAGAAATTCTTGAAGTATGGTCATATTTAAAACTTGTGTGGTGTCCGTTCCAATATAATATCGTTCGATTTACATTTACATCATTCTTCACAAAAATAATTTTCGAGTGGATATATATGTCCGATGCACGGGATTAGTTGTTAAGTATAGAAAAATACTTAAATGTGTGACGGGAAAGTCCGAATAAAACCGAGACTATAAAATTATTAACGATGCCGTTGGGATATCAAATTTATATTTTATAAGCTTGGCGTATTCATTGAAGAGATGGAAAGTATAATTAGGATCGAAAATCTTGTTTGCATAATTAAGCCCAAAATTCTTGTAGAGGTCAATTTATTCTTTTATCATGATTTATTTTCACGAAAACTACTTCTTCCCGTATGCCCTCAAGATTTCACCAAAAATTCATATCAAGAAAGCAGCATTGCATGCATCCTTTTGGCCTTTTACAACATTTTTAGAAAATCCAAGTTCTTAGAGAAAGCTCGAAGGAAATGTGAAATAATTTTGATACAAATTAATTAGAATCTCTAAGAAGAATGAATTAAATGTTAATTAACATCGTACCACCGAACTATTTATGGATAATTACAAAACTCACACTCAAGTTTAGCCTAATTAATAGTTTGAAATTGTTAATTGTAAAAAGGTTCCTTGAAGTTTGACATAATTACAAACACACACACAAAAAAAAAAATCTCAGCTAACTTTCAATCCTAATTTGATCGAAACGTGCCAATTGTCATCGCCTTTAACTCATTTTCAAAAAATTAGCTGATTAAATTATATAAAAAAAGAAGATTTCAATATAATATAATAATTAAATAAAGTTTTAAAGTGATTTTCTTAAATTTTAGCTATTTGAGTTCTTAGTATTTTTTTAATAATTTATTTATTTTTACTCTCCAAGCATGAGAGTTGCTAAAAATGAATTTAAAATAATAATAATAATAATAATAAATCTCTACTCGGACAAAACCAACTGCATGCATAGCAGAAGAAAGAAAGCAAATGGTAAAAAATATTTCCCATTGCGCCGTTAGTTCCACATTCCTATTCTACAATCCTACACAAAAGTCAATTCTAAAAATGGTTCAGTTGGTCGGGGGAGTAGTCCACGCTGGAGGCATTCTGGTGGAGTTGATAGGTGGCATTTCACGAATGTTGATATCGACAGGATACAAACGGTACTCAATGTCGAGTGTTTTGCATGTAATTGTCGCATTTTTCCTTGTATTTTTAATTAGGACTTTATATTGATTTTAGTAGTTTTTAATCGAGTTTCGTTAGGTTATACGTTAATTTTCTCGTTTTATTGTTTTTCGTGTTTCTTGTTAAGTTTATATTTAATTTGGTTAAATGGTCCGGTTAGCTTGAGGTTTGTGGTAAATCATGGTTTTTTATGCTTTAAATTCACATTTTATAGGTGGAGGCATCGAGGCCCGAAAATCGAACTGAGTCGGCTCGAACCGAGCACTCCCGCGCACAGCTGTCGAGCGTGTCCGCCCAGGCCTGCCGACGCTGGCCGAGATCTGCCGAGCGTGTCCGCCCAGGCCTGCCGACGCTGGGGGTAGTTGATGATAGGATTGGAGAGTTTGAAAGTTCGCTTGGGTGGAGATTGTTGATGATGAGATTGGAAAGCTTGATGATTATCTTGAGGAGAAAGAGGTGAGCAAGCCAATTATCATCTTTGAAAATTCGGACCGAGAGAAGGAAGAGAGGTTGGTTGACGTGCTTAAAATTCTTAAGGGGGATATTGGTTGGAGACCGGGAGTTAGCCCCGTATGGAGATAGTAGAAATCGGGATTTGGAGGTGGTTATTGGAGGGCTTGATGTTCGTAATTTCTAAAAGTGAGTGGGTGAAGCCCATTGACTTGGTGCCCAAGACGAGCGGCTTGTTATCTCTTGAGAATGAACAAAGAGGATTGTTAGCCATCAGGGGCTACGACGAGATGGAGGATGTTGATCGATTTTAATTGCGGCTACCAAGAGAGATCATTTCCCTCCTTCGTTTGTCGATCAAAGGTTGAAAAATCCATCCGGCCATTACTCCTATCATTTCTTTCATGAGTCTTCGGGTCACTTTAAAGTCACCATTCCACCCGAGGACCTAGCCGAGACGAGTGTCATTTTCCCATTTGAAACGTTTTCTTTTTGGCGGATCTTATTTGAACTATGCAATGCGCCAAGGACGTTCCAAGGAATGGATCCTCCCGACAAGGAGGAGATTGTGTTGGTGGACCCTCCCATTATATTCTCACCTTGATCAAAAAGGGAGTACGTCAAGCTAGTGACGTAAAACAAGCGCTTCTTGGGAGGCAACCCAAGTTCTTTCCATTTCTTTCTTTCCTTCTTTCTTTTAGTGAAAAATCCAAAAACATTCAAAAAATTCAAAAATCCAAAAACATTTGAAAAGTTGAAAAATATAAAAAATATTTTGTTGAGAGTCATGTACATATTTCCTTGTGTTTTAATTTCGTGTGATTCTCTTTTCTAGGTTTTGTTTGTCGACTCCAACCTTGATCACATGGATAAATGAGTAGCATTCGTGGAGCCGGAAGTTACTAGTCATTCTCGATTTTTGCTTGGATTGCTTAGATGCATAGGTGGACCCCACCGAACTCGACCTAAACTCGCTCGGTTGAGGAAGTTTCTATTCACCCTCCTTTTACTTGTTTTTCATTAAAATGCGGGTAATGCATGGTTTAAGTGTAGGGTGGGTAGGTGGTTAGGGTCCCGGTTTTATCAAGCATGTTTTGTTAATCTTAACTCGAGCCTTGGCGAAGTGACGCATTCTTGGCGAAGTGACGCTTACTATTTGCGCATTTATATGGTTGAGTCGATTTTTGTGTCGTTTGTGTCTTTATTACATTATTGAACAATTCCACGTGCTTTGAAATTTGAATAGTTTACTTGTCGAGTTTTTGCATGTCTTAAGCCTCTTGTGTGAGGAGTTGAAATTTTTGTGCTTCGTCCAAAATCGCCTTTATATATATAATCAACATTTTCTCGTGAAAAGATTGCAAGCTCCAAAAGCTCTTTTGATTTTGCTCCCAAATTCGATGCAAACTAGTGAGTAGCTTTGTGTGATTTATCGACTTGCTTGTGTTTTGATTGAAGTTGCATTGAGGAGGTTTGACTTTGCTCGTACATGATTGAATTCGAAAATGACCTCGAGGCACATATATCACCCTTGTTCCGGCCATATTCATATAATTAAGCTACTTTAAAATTCACAAATGAGCCCCCTTGAGCCTTTAACCCGTTTCTTGTTAGCCGAGCTCGATTTTAGCTCTTGGATCTTCATGAATTGTGAGGCGGGAGAGTTTATTGTTAACTAACGAGAAATGTGAGGGAAATCGATTGTGGGCTTCGGGTTTTGAGTTGCTTATACAAAAAAAAGAAAAAAAAAAGAGAAGAATAATACTCCAACACAAATCACGAAAAGTGATAAAGCATGCGTTCGAGAGAAAAGCCTAATTCAAAAAGGGCTAAATTTAGCAAAAAGAAGCGAATTCAAGAAGCTTCTAAGTGTTGTGAAATAAAAAGTCGGGAATGTGGGTGAATGAAAGGGTTTCGAATGAAAGATTGATGAATTGGGAAAGGTGAAGCGATCATAAGCTTCGGGTTTTAAAAGTTAGGGTTTTGTGTGTTATTGATCACGTTTGATCGTGTGTTAACCACTATATCCATATATTCCATACCTTACCAAAGAAACAACATTACAACCCATAATAAAGACCTATTTCAATTCTTGTTTGGTCATGTACTATGAGCAATTTTGAGCGTCCGATTTGAGAAATCTTGACGAGTGCATGCATTGTCCGATTCGAGCGTATACACATCCCATATCAAACACTTGAGCGAATTGAGCGAATACCCTCAAATTTCCATTTGTGAGGAAGTCATCGATTTGGCTTGCATTTGAGAAAGAGTAATACGAGCAATGCTTGACGATAGCGAGTTTATGTTGATACTTCCATCATATTAAATAAGGATAAGCACAAGGATTTTTCTTTTTACATAATGTTCATTGCATGTACACTCTCGATTCTTTTCGTTGTTCGAGGACGAACAAACCGATAAGTGTGGGGTAGTTGTTTTTCATGTAATTGTTGCATTATTCCTTGTGTTTTTAATTAGGACTTTATATTGATTTTAGTAGTTTTTAATCGAGTTTCGTTAGGTTATACGTTTATTTTCTCGTTTTATTATTTTTCGTGTTTCTTGTTAATTTTATATTTAATTTGGTTAAATGGTCCGGTTAGCTTGAGGTTTGTGGTAAATCATGGTTTTTTATGCTTTAAATTCACATTTTATAGGTGGAGGCATCGAGGCCCGAAAATCGAACCGAGTCGGCCCGAACCGAGCACTCCCGCGCACAGCTGCAGCGTGTCCGCCCAGGCCTGCCGACGCTGGCCGAGAGCTGCCGAGCGTGTCCGCCCAGGCCTGCCGACGCTGGCCGAGAGCTGCCGAGCGTGTCCGCCCAGGCCTGCCGACGCTGGTCGACTGCCGAGGCTGGCACGACTGCCGAGCGCTGTCGATCGACTGCCGAGGGCTGGCTCGACTGCTTTCCAGAGAGTGGCCATCCTGCCGAGAGCAGTCGATCGACTGCCGAGCCAGTCGATCGACTGCGCGCATGCCTGCCGAATGCCGCCGAGAGCTGCCGAGTCCTGCGCGCAGCGCCTGCCGACAGCTGCCGACCCACGACCGAGCCATCTCGTCCATCTCCGAGCCACCTTGCAATTTTGCCGATCCAATCGAGCCCAACTCGACCCAAATGGTCTATTTTGACCATTTTGGGACAAATTTGGTCAATGCATGGAAATCCAAGCCCATATGTCATAATTGACCCATTTACCCTAATTAACTTGTATAAATAGAACCTCTCTTTCATTTTGTAAAACACCTCCTCCCAACCCAAGCTTGGGTTTGGGACTTAATTTCTCTCTCTAGATTTAATTTTCAAGCTTTGCCTTGGGTTTGTAAGCTCGAGAAGGATTCAAGTACTCCCTTGAATTTTTAATTCCTTACAATTCCAATCAAGCTTTTGGATTCTCCATTTAATTTTAGTAAACTTTCTTTTAATTTCATGCTTTGTTCTTCATTTGTTTTGTGCTTTTTGCCTTAGGTATTAGAATTTGTGCTTGATCTTGTGAATCATCCATGGAATCTAGTTGAGTGACACAATTAGATCATAGATTGAGGCCTAGATCGTTTAATTTCACGTTATTTTACATGTTTCATGCATTTTTCTTCATTTCATGCTTTTTGTCTTAGCACCTTAAATTCATGATGAAACTTATGAATTGGCTATGGAATCTAGATGAGTGACACATCTAGATCATAGATCGTCTCTTGGATCATCTTGATTTTGAGTTTTTCCTATGCTTTATTTTGATTTTTATTTTCATGCATAGTTTTAGCTTAAATCCTAGATCTAGACTTCGTTGTTGTTATTTTCTTTAAAGTTTTAAACTTTTCCGTCTATTTTCATTACTTTATCCATTCATACTTTCAATTTTAGTCAATTTGCTTTATTTAGGATTTTATGCATAATTGTACCTTGTGCATGCATGCTTGTACTTGGTGAAACTTTGCATTTTCTTACTTATTTTCATTATTGCTTTGCATTTACATATTGAGGCATACGACGAGGCATCCTACCAATTTGCACTTTCAATTCCTAGTCTAATTTTGATATTTTAATTATTTTATTTTTATTTTCCTTTTATTTTCCAAACTTGAAACACATTGAAACCTTCAATTGAATCGAATTCCGATAATACCAAGTCATGAACCCGTTGAAATATTTCAACACCACAAATATTATGAAAACATCGAGCTCTTTCAAAATCTTAACAATCTCCTCGACCAAAATGGCTCTCCTCTTCCACTTCTCGCCCATGTCGATGTAAGTTACGTAACCGGCGACTGAGATGATGTACGCGTTTCGCATGTACAGATTCGTGAGCATTGGTAGCGAGAAGAGCATGAAGTAGGATATGTGCTCGGCGAACGGGTGGATTACAGCTGCAATAGGTGGTTGAGTCAGTGAGTGATAACAAATATAATTTGTAATTCTACGCATAATATTAGTGTCGAAAAGTAATGAAAATCGTCATTTACTACCCATTAGTAAATGAAAAATATCAAATGTTCGTAAATTGTCGCATCGCAATATACCTGACTGCCCATTAGCATGACACGTTTTCCAAACGACAATGCCCCATCTCCCATTTACTACACATCTTCGTCTTAAAATATTATAATTAATTATAATTATTTTATATATTGTTATACTAATTTAACACTTGTGTATTATACGAGATTTATATAAAGATAAAAATAAAAAATATTTTTGATAATTACAAACTTTTAAATATAAAATAAAAAATATATATCAAAAGGTGTATTGTAACAATGCATTGTACATTTCTAATCTATTTACTAATGATTATAATTGTTAAATAATATATTTTATTTTAATATTTTTTAATTTGTTAATAACTTTATTTACATAAATAAAAAAATTAAAAGATGTTACATTTTAAACCCGTGGCTAATTTCTATTAATTAATTAATTAATTATTATTAAATTATTTTATATTTTAATATTTATATCAAAATCATTAATATTATTAGTTACGTACTTTGAAAAACTCAAAGATGATACACTCTCAATCCGTGTCGCATTGTACCAATGTATAATTAATAATTATTTTTTATATAATATTATATTTTTATATTTAGATTGAATTTATTAGTAATATTTAGTTAAATATTTATATTATTATAATTAATGCTGGCATTGTTTTTGATGAATTATAGTTCGAGAGTTTGTATGATTTCTTTCATTAATTAACCTCCTATTCCCTTATCCAATGTTAAACTCAATAATAGTTGGAAGACAACGGGATGCCTTTCGTATTATAAATACAAAAGTGTGTATAGTACAAGAGATGGCTTCTAAAGTTCTAAGCAATAATAAAACTCTAGATGATATGGTTAAATAGAAGACTTTACAAATATAAAATTCCTTAACTCTGGCATTTAAAATAATCGGAAAAATTTCATTTTCGATACATTATGTTGGCCATTTTCCAAAAAAGGTACGTGATGTTGGCCAGCATCAAACTACATATATTAAGTTGACAAATTTATCAAATATGGTACAAAAAAGTTCAATCGGACTTTGATGCTTACGTGGCGCTTACGTGGCATGATTATTTATTTCTTATCATTTTTCATTTTATTTTAAATATAAAATGCAGGTGAAAAGTCATTTTTACCCTTCTTTTTCATTGAATTTTTTTTCCTTTCTTTCTAAAAAATACTTTTTTGCCCACATTCACAAATAAAAAATATTTAATTAATGGAAATTAATTTAAATGTGTTAATGTTTTGTATATATGAATGTTTTTATTTGTTTATCAATATATATAATTTTAATTAATGGAAATTGATTTAAATGTGCTAATGTTTTGTATTATATGAATATTTTTATTTATTTATCAATGTATATAATTTAAATTTTTGTCTGGTAGTGTGAATGTGCGAAATATATATACAATGATATTTAAAAAATAATAATAATCATAACAACACTTATATTAGTCGAGCGATTAGTCGAGGGGAATCCTTTATTTCCTTTTATCAATTTTCAGTCGAGGGGAATCTCGAAACCGCCAACTATGAAACCACCGGCATGCAGTCCGAGATGTTCAATTTCCCGCCCGGCAACCCCGGCCCCACCGCCACCGATCTCGACGGTGATGATGATCCAAACATTCCTGTGCGCAAATATTCCCCTCCATCATCATTCATCCGCAATCTACGTCGTCACCACCACCATCGGAGCCCAAACCAAACCCGGCAGCCCCTAATCTCCGTCATCACCACCACCATCGGAGCCATCAAAAGCACCACTATCAACAACCCTTCTCGGCCTAAGCCCAAACCAAACCCGGCAGCCCCCAATCTCCGTCGTCAACACTACCATCGGAGCCATCATCACGACAACGACAGTCCCACCTATACCACCACAGCCACAGGAGCCACCACCACAAATTCGCCACTATCATGGCCATTTTTTTCAGCGCCACCATCCCTAACCGTTTTGATGTCCAAAATCCCTAACGATYTTCCCAAATCAAAACCACCGCTAACCATTTTCGTAAACCAAAACCACCACCAAACCACCGTATTATATCCCAAACCGGCTGTTAGAAATTGAAAAACCAGAACCACCACCGTCGTAGTCCAAACCAGCCATTCAAATCAGTCGTTGCCAAAAAAATATGACGAGCCCATTAAGTYGGAGCGCCGCCCTTCACAGCTGTGCCTGCAACTGCTGTTTCCTGGTGGAGAGAAGAACCACCATGCTTGAAAACACYGTGCCTGAAACCGCTTGCCGATTTCCATCCGCCCTTCGCAGCTATGCCCTCCGCTTGCCAGTTTCCATTCGCCGGGCCGATGCCGTGGGATTTTCGAAGAAGCGTAGAGGATTTGCGTTGCCCAGATTTAGAGATTGGGGAAGAGGATTTCACCGCGCCTCACCGTCTCCAGGAACTAGCCGCCCGATGCCGTCGATTTTCAGCCGCCGATTTCTGAAATTTGAGAAGAAACATGGATGAAGACATTTCTGAAATTGGGGTCGACCTTGACGGCGTATGCTAGATCTGATTCGCCCATGGCATAGAGGCACCCGCCGATTAGAGCGAGGCTGGTGTTGTCCAGGACGATGCCGTGGGCTGATTGAACTTGCCGGCGAGGATGCGGCCGGCAGCGACGGCGCCGCAGGCGGTGGAGGCTGAGAGGCCATT
Source organism: Phtheirospermum japonicum (assembly GCA_014905375.1). Lineage (NCBI taxonomy): Eukaryota > Viridiplantae > Streptophyta > Magnoliopsida > Lamiales > Orobanchaceae > Phtheirospermum > Phtheirospermum japonicum. The sequence goes on from BMAC01000036.1 coordinate 1,242,256, forward strand.
GAAGCCGGAGAATACGTTGGGGAGGACTCGGTTCTGTATTTGTAGGCATGGATGTAGCGGCTGCAGAGGGTGGCCCGGCCAGCGGAGATGGTGATGGCGTGGAGCATGTTGTCACCGTCGAAGAGATAGTAGGGCTAGCTGGGAAATGAACGGGCACCTGTTATCCAATGTACATGAGGGTAAAATAGTGATTTAGTTATTTTATTTTTTTTATCATTTTGTTTTTAAATAAAAAATGATAGGTAATGTTTAGATCATGCCACGTAGGCATCAAAGCCCGAATGGGCTTTTTTTATACCAAATTTGATGAATTTGCCAACATAATGATGTAGTTTGATGCTGGCCAATATCACGTACCTTTTCTGGAAAGTGGCCAACATAATGTATCAAAAATGAAATTTTCCCTATAATAATCTATAGGGAGTATAAACAAAATGATTGTTTCTATATGCTTAGTACGATCATGAAACATAAGATTTCATGAAATATGAAGCGCATATTGAATACCACAAAATAATTGAATACTACAAAATAACTTCATTGGCTTAGGATGCAGAACACTGTGGGAAGACAACAACGACTTCAGCCATTTGAACACAAAAGTAGTAATAGCCATACAATGATACTCAAATGAACTGAACATGGTAGGTTGTTTCTTAGTCTTCCAAAAACAAGAGAATGACCGAGAAACGCTAAATAAATAGACAAGGAACGTGTCAAAGTCACATTCCACTATCAAAAAAATGTCGTCAAACACATTTCAGTCATAGGTCACAACATAATTCCTTGACCAGGACTATCTTTCAAGTAATCGCGTAGAGCCACATCTTAATGTTGCACCTTGTTAGTGGTCGTCCGAGTTAGACTGCCAGATAGGATGAGCCTCACTTAGGTGGTGGCCTCAGAAAACACATGTCATACCCTATAAAGGCGAAGATCATGTCAAAGGAGCAAACTATAGGGAGTCAATCGTGGCGAACGAACTCTCTAAACGACTTCAAGAAAGATGAGCCAGCAGAAGAATGAGTATTAGCTCGTCATACTGGACAGTGGTCCACACATTGTACAATATGCAGAAATAGAGCAAGGGGGACCCACCATTATACCCTTATTCTTGCATGGCAGTGACAAAAGGCGACAACAATTCCATCAAGTAGGATAAAAGGGAATAAGTCAGCAAAAGGAGGTTTCCCAAGGACTAATACGGGAATGCCACGTAGGAATGCGCAGTGAAAACCTACTAGTCACACTAATAAGTATAAATAGGACCTCAAAATGAGGATTGTGGGACTTTTGGTTTTTGGGAAGGTAAGAAAGAGAGAGAAAATAACAAAGAGTGACGAGCGAGTTTTGTGAACAAGGTCGCTCCCTTAAGAAGACTACCTGAATCTCATACTAATAAACACAAACTATTCCCATTCTCTTCGATTTTGTTTTGTGTTTTTACTGCTTATCTATTTATTTTTCTAGTAGGGCCCCTTATTTGATGATCAACTTTTTGATGTCAAATAATGGAGCAAGAAAAGTCCCTTGTAACTAGCAGCCACAAAAAAGCTACTTCCATTCATTTTCTTTTTTATTTTGTGTTTTGGCTACTTCTCCATAAAAGAGAAAACATTTTCCCACACGTTTCAGCAAGGCCACCTATTTTCAAGAAAAGTCTCCCACTCATTATCTAGTTAAGTCACTAATGATGAATCCATCAGAAAAATCCCTGACAAGCAATTACTTGAACAAAGATGATCAAGAATAGACCATCCAGTCCGAACAACCAGACGCAGACTAAGACATCCTACTTTCACAAAGGGGATGGGGTTTGCAACTAAAAAAAGCAACTCAGGCCATCCTCTCCCCTAAGACCATCAATAAATGACCCAGGCACGAGAATCACTTCCAATTAGTCTTTCTTGAGTCAACTTGTCACTTAATACTGCTCCGTTCTCTTGGGGATTAGCTTTTTATTATGATAAAAAGTAAGTGTTTAAAAAGTTCGACTCAACGTGGTGTTCCAAAAATAAAAAATTATCAAGCTTGAGCTGAGGCCAGTGTACCAACCTAATCTAGACGAACTCCCACTCGACGACCTCGACTCCTCGCCATCACTCAAAATAAGATCAGAAATCTTACCAAACTTAAAGATCCTACAAATCCCGCTTTACACTAGAGAATTCGACCCAAACTCACACCTCAATCATTACCAGAACCTAATGGACTTGCACAACACGTGCGATGCAGCTCGCTTCCAGATATTTTCCCTGACTTTGGATGAGCGCCCTCTCTACTGGTATTAAACGCTGCTCGGAGACTCAATCTATTCCTGGTCCCAATTGAAGACAGCGTTCCGCACCTACTTCATTTCCACAAAAGCAAGCATAAACCCCCCACCCCCACCCCCACCCAACGAGACAATCTACAGAATTTTCCAACAATTTAATTTAGGCCTATTTGAGGATAATGTTTGCCCAAATTAGCCCAAATTAAACTGTGAGACTGAAATTGATAAATTGCATTGGAATAGAGCTAGTTTTTGATATTCTCTATGGTTTTAGGTCTATTTTTAAAATATTAAGATGATGACATGGAATTATGTTGGAACTTCTGTCATGTGCATGACACGTAAGCAGTTCCGGCCAACATCAAATTTTCTGGCAAAAAGTGTCCTCAAATTGCCCCAAATTAAAAATTATGGGACTACAATTGATTACTTGCATTTGAGCTTTAGTGCCACGCAATTCACGGGTAATAATTATCTCCCTTGGAGCCGCTCTGTAAAAATTTCTCTTGGTGCAAAAAATAAATTAGGGTTCATAGATGGTACGGTTCTCAAACCTCAATCTGATTCTGCGATATATGATCAATGCTGTAAAGTCGATTACATGATTACCTCTTGGATATTAAACTCAATTTCAAAGGATATAGTTGAAGCTTTTCTATATGCTGATTCAGCCACAGATTTGTGGGTTGATATGTGTGAATGATTTGGGGAAAGTAATGGGCCTTTGTTGTTTCAATTAGAAAAGGAATTTTCTACATTATCTCAGGGAAACAACACTGTTGCAGTGTATTTTACAAAATTAAAGAAGTTATGGGATGAATACTCTGTGTTGATTCATGTTCCAACTTGTAATTGTGGATCTGCAAATGAATTACATGTTGAGAAAAATAGAAAGTTGATGCGGTTTTTGATGGGGTTAAATGATAGCTATGATCATGTTAGGAATGAAATTTTGCTGATGGGTCCCCTACCAACTGTAAATAAGGCTTACTCTATGGTGCTGAGAGTTGAGAAGCAGAGAAGCCTGCAAATCCTAAATGGAGAGTCACATGATAATTCAGCTTTGATGTCCAGATTTATCAATGCAGGAAGAAACTATGGGAACAATAAAGGACAGAGTTCAGGCTTTCAAAACAGAAATAGCAACTTTGGAAAGAATGTGCAAAGCAGCTGGAATTCAAATGCAGGAAATTAGTCTGGAATACTCAACTTAAGGAGAAGCAAAGAAGAAAAATATAATCTAATCTGTGAACATTGCAAAGGGCCTGGCCATGAAAAATCAAAGTGCTTCAAATTACATGGAGTTCCACACTGGTACAAGGATCTTAAGGAACAAAGGATTAGAGTCAATGCAAATATAGCCAATACAGGGGATACAAATAACTCAAGGAATACCACTGAGCCTCAACACTCAGTTCCAAATCAGCTTGACATAGCCTCCCTTATCCAGCAGGAAATTACTAAATATTTCTCAGGAAAGGGGATTTCAAATGAACACAACTCAGGAGACAACTATGTGAACTTAGTGGATTATGGGAATGATCCAGATTTACATTTTGCTCTATCCATCCTAGACTCAGTCAAATATGGAAGCTGGATAATTGACACTGGAGCAAGCAAACACATGTGTAATGATGAGAGAATGATGACAGAAATGTTCACCACTGAATCACAAGTCTCAGTGTATCTACCAGATGGAACACAGAAAAAGGTAACTCAAGTAGGAAATGTTCACCTAAGTGATGATCTGCACCTGTCAGAGGTACTCCTGGTACCATCCTTCAAGTACAACTTACTATCTGTGGCTCAAATTGCTGCTCAATCAGGAATTAAGAGCACATTCTTCTCAGATCACTGCATTCTACAGAGTACACATAATGACTCCATTGTGAGAAGAGGAGAATTGACTGGAAAGCTCTATGTACTGTTACCAACCAATTCAAAGGCTGCAGCAGAACCATCATGTATAAATGGACTCCTTGCCAATCATGATGTCTCTCTTGACACTTGGCATAAAAGATTGGGACACATCTCCCATCACACTCTCCAACACATTCTAGACATGAAGCAGTTTTACAACTCAACAATAAAAAAACAGCAAATACTTTTGATATGTGTCATATCTCTAAGCAAAGCAGATTGCCTTTCACTTCTAGCAGTATACATACAACAGATATTTTTGAGCTAATACATGTTGATATATGGGGTCCATATAATAGAATCTCAGTCACAAACACACCATACATGCTTACAGTGGTAGATGATCACAGTAGAGCCACATGGACTTTCATGATGAACTACAAGTCCAATTCCATCTCCATTTTAAAGGATTTGTTTCTAATGACTCCTACACAATTTGGGAAAAGAGTTAAGGCAATTAGGACAGATAATGTGGCAGAATTCATGGGAAAGGATTGTCAGAATCTTTTTAAGGCACAGGGAATTCATCACCAATACACATGTGTCTATATTCCACAACAAAATGGAGTTGTTGAAAGGAAACACAGGCATCTCTTAGATGTTGCTAGAGCCCTCATGTTTGAATCCAAGGTTCCTTCAAAACTTTGGCCATTTTTCATACTTACAGCTTCATACATCATAAATAGGGTTCCTAGTGCAATCCTGAAATGGAAATCACCTTTTGAGATACTCTATGGACACAAAGCTGATCTCAATTCACTCAGAACCTTTGGATGCCTCACATATGCCACAAACACTGCCCCCAACAAATCCAAGTTCACATCAAGGGCTGCTAAATGCATACTAATAGGGTATATAAATGGACAGAAAGGATACAAATTATATGACATGGAATCAGAATCCATTTTAACATCTAGAGATGTGGTTTTTCTTGAGAACATTTTCCCATACAAGGAGTCAGATACATAAACTGAGGACATTCCTCTACCATGTGTTGATACAACAGACATATCTGCTGACTCAGACAATATGATCAGCACTAACTCTGACCACATTGAGAGAAGAAGTTCCAGAACAAGGAGAGTGCCTGCTTGGCACTCAGACTATGTGATGAGTTGTCACACCAATCATACTTACTCATTGGAAATTCCCACAGTCACAGATGGAGGATCCTACTCACTCTCTACATTTCCATATATCACATCTCCTCTCTTTTCTGAAGATTACCTAGCTTTTCTGGTTAACATTGACACTTTCAAAGAGCCATCATTCTACAATCAAGCATGTAAATCAGCTGAGTGGATACTGTCCATGAATAAGGAAATACAAGCTTTGGAAGAAAATAAAACATGGACTCTAACTCAGCTTCCTTCAGGAAAGAAGCCCATTGGTTATAAATGGGTGTACAAGGTGAAGATGAATCCAGATGGCTCTGTGGAGAGATACAAAGCCATATTAGTGGCAAAGGGCTTTCATCAACTGCCAGGTGTTGACTTCTTTGACAGTTTTTCTCCTGTTGCTAAATTAGTCACAGTGAGATTGCTTATTGCTCTGGCCACTGCCAAATCTTGGCCCCTTTACCAGCTAGACATCAACGATGCCTTTTTACATGGCTATTTACATGAGGATGTTTACATGATCCCTCCTCCTGGATACAACAAAGCACTTCCAGGACAGGTATGCAAGCTCCAAAGAAGTCTTTATGGATTGAAACAGGCATCTAGGGAATGGAATAATGAGTTGTGTGCTAAGTTACTTCACTTTGGCTTTGAGCAATCAGGACATGACCACTGCCTTTTCATAAGGAAAAGAGAGAACTCTTTCATAGCTCTTCTCATATATGTTGCTGATGTCTTAATAACTGGAAATGATGACTCCATTATTGCTAATCTTAAGACCTACCTGGATAATATGTTTACTATTAAAGATCTTGGTTCAGCAAAATACTTCTTGGGCATTGAGATTGCAAGAGGATCACAAGGGACCTATCTTAATCAAAGGAAATACATCTTGGACATTCTAGAAGACACAAGTTTAACTGGATGCAAACCTGATAATGCACCACTGCCAGCTGGCTCTAAACTCACTGCAGATGTGAGCTCACCATTTCATAATCCTGCTAAATATAGAAGGCTGGTGGGTAGGTTGTTATATCTAAGTTTTACCAGACCAGATATCACCTACTCTGTTCAACAACTCAGTCAATTTGTCAACTCTCCATCTGAAGCACATTGGAATGCTGCTCTTCATCTAGTTAAATATCTCAAAGGCAGTCCATCACAAGGCATCTTCTACCCTGCACATTCCCCTGAGACACTCACCACTTTCAGTGATGCCAATTGGGGTTCCTGCTCGGACACTCGTCGCTCTCTTACAGGTTATTGTATATTTTTAGGAAATTCTTTGGTTTCTTGGAAAACAAAAAAACAAAACACTGTCTCCAGATCTTCGGCTGAGGATGAATATAAAGCCCTTGGTTCCACAGTTTGTGAGCTCAAATGGATCTCTTATGTTGCTGCAGGTTTTAATCTCAAAATTCCTACTCCTATACCTCTTTGGTGTGACAACATGGCAGCTCTCCATATTCTTGAAAATTCGGTATTTCATGAACGTACAAAACATCTTGAGATAGACTATCATTTGGTACGTGATCAGTTCAAGAATGGTTTTCTAAGCCCTCGTTTTGTTACTTCCTCATTGCAGTTAGCTGATCTTTTCACAAAGGCCCTACTGATTAGCACATATTTGTCCTTTTTTTTAGTAGTATTTTAGTTTGTTGTTCTTCTTGATTTTGGTATAAGTTGGGTAGTTTAAGCTCTAATTCGTATATTTGCACTCTCATCTTATTTTACCGTATTTTAATTATAATTGATGCAAAGAGGTGATGTTTCGTTGTTTTTCACCTTACAGCTAAGTAACCGGAAGATCCTGCACATAATTAGACGAAGTTGATGTTCGAGAAATGGAGAACGAGCTTTTCGGTGAACGAGTAGCAAAAAGATCGAGTAATTGAGGAAGACACTCAGTCGCGTCGACTGACGCGAGCGTCGACGCTCTGTCGACGCGATCCATGACCCGCGTCAGTCGACGCAAGGTCGATGCTACATTCTGAAGCGTCGATTGAAGGAGCGTCAGTCGACGCACCGTCGACACAACTTTCTGAAGCGTCGATTCAAGGAGCGTCAGTCGACGCACCGTCGACGCAATTCTCTGAGGCGTCGATCCATGACTGCGTAAGTCGACGCACCCGCCCAGCCGACGCGCGCATCCAGGCAGCAACGACGCCGATCACCAGCACGCGTCAGTCGACGCTCCGTCGATGCTCCATCGACGCGACGGCCCAGAATCGAGAATTTAGGGTTTCTTATGCTCCAAGACAAGGGAAAACTATAAAAACCCTATTAAGTCCGTTTCAAAAGGAGATACCTCTCTCCCATACTCTAAATTGACGAACCTTTTGGCTCGAGGACAACACCAACACAACCCAAAACATAATAATAGATCAAGAACGAAGATTCGAGGATCACGAAGCTCCAAGTTCCAACCATTAGTTCGTGACACGATTTTCGGGCAAGGTCTAGCAACACCTCCGGATTAGCTGGGGAATTTACTACGCTTTCTAGTTTAATAAGTACTTTAAACCTTTTTAATGTTTTCTTAGTTTAATTTATGCAATTAAGTAGCTATTTTTCAACAATTGCTTTCGAGTCATTTGATGCTTAGAACCTTAAATATTTTTGGTAATTTAATTCGTGATTTTAGTTTAATTAATTCTTTATTTTTATTGTTTAATTAGTTCGTTCCATTTACATTGAGTTCTAGATAATTGATTTTCGTTTATACTAGTTAATCTTGTTTAAAGTTCTTAGATTAATTCCTCTCGTTTATAAGTTCCAATTGCTGAATTAAATTCCTAGTTTTAAATAGTGTTCATGTGTTTTAAATACTTAGATAATAAAAACAATCAAATTCCCCCCAATTTGTATGTGTTATTTGAATTTGAACAAACCGTTTACGATCCCGATTGCTAGTTCCTCGAGAGACGACTCGAGTTGACTTTGCCACACTACACGTGATCCCGTTCTCTTGCGGGCAAGCTTTTAAATTCTGAAAATATTTACAAGTAGGTGACACAAAAGCTTGGATCAAAATTTTGGCGCCGTTGCCGGGGAGTTAGCAAAGGTTTCAAAAACATGTTTGTTCATTTTTATTTTTTTTAATCGTCTATTTCTATAATTGCTTTCTCTAGTCGATACGTTTAATTTTTTATTGAGTTTATGCAAGGTCTTAGGTCACTCAGACTCGAGCTTGCACCATTCATCGTCCAAATCAAGTGAGTCCACCTCATTCACCCTTAAGTGAATCATCCAACATGACTGATTTCGTTTGTGACCCGACTCCTGAAACGATGTTGCGACTGGACCACCCCGCCAACAACGAAGAGAACAACCAACCACAAAGGAACCCACCTATACAAAGGAACGGGTACGGGAGTGAACCAATTCATCCCAACGGAACAGTACAACCTCAAGAGTACTAGGACAATATTCAGCGAAATTTGATGGATAAGAACGAACTAGGAGGAGGGAATAGGAATCGTCATTACCAAGTTTGAGACGACTATTCCGAAAGATCTTACCAAGGAGACGAGCGAATCAATGAATGGATAGCAAATGACATTACGATGGGAGAAACGAACACGCGAGACCAATTAACTAAGAAAGATACCAGCGGGAGGTGCGCGAGCCAAGGCAAAGAGAATTCACAACGCCTCAAGTGGGGCCCTATAGCTCTGCCATTGTATTGGGCAGAACTGCAAGAGATTTCAAGTTGAAGCCTCATATTATCAACAACCTTCCGACATTCCATGGCCTCGCTAACGAGGATCCTTTGACTTTTCTCAAAGAGTTCTATGCTGAGGTTAGTAGGATCCCATCTCCGGGACTGCACCACGAAGACTTTCAAATGGTTTGCTTCCCTAGTTGTATGAAGGACAAGGCCAAATCTTGGCTACTTTCACTAGAACCAAGGTCTCTGGTTAACTGGCCCATGGTTAGTGACAAATTCATCAATCAGTATTACTCAGCACAAACGACGGGCCACATTAGGAGACAAATAGCCAACTTTGTCCAACAAGATGGGGAATTGCTTCACGAGGCATGGGAGCGTTTTAAGTCTTTATTGCAGGCATGCCCACATCATCACAACTCTCCGGGAATGGTAAACCAGTTGTTTTACAAAGACCTTTCAGATTCGTATAAAAATAACGTCGAAGTTGCAGCTGGAGGAGATTTTGGGTATTTAACAGCGACTGAGGCCAAACGACTGTTTGAAAAGATGAGCAAGAAGTCAAGGCAAACGAGCTCTCGGCCACGGAAGATTCGAGTTAATGAAGCAACTGAGGTGCCGAGCAACGAGATCATTGAGATATGCAACCAATGTGGAGAGCAAGGACACCTGGTGGATACGTGCAAAATGGTTTGTTACGACGAAAGTGAAGCCGAAGCATTCGCCATCAAAAACAAACTTCGCCATCAAGATGTCCCAACTTACGAGCACCGCCAACCCACTAAGTTTGATGCACAGCGAAATTCTCCGTATCTTAGATGTGGCCCTGAAAATCCACATTTCACCCCAGCAAAGAATAATTCAACACCACCACCGAGTAAACCGCCGACACCTACACCAACTCACGCACCAATCCAACTCAACGATCAATTGCTTGTATGGCAGCAAAATCAAGTCACTGAGACACTAAAGAACCGGGATGGACTGGCAAATTTGACTACACAAGTTAGTAAGCAGGGGGAGGATTTGACTAGGCAAGGGGAGGTTTTGAATGATCTAACTAAAAGCGTGAAGAACTTAGAGAAAATGATGGGCCAAATGGCGACATTCATGTCCAAATACGAAAATGAAAAAGGGAAGTTTCCAAGCCAACCTGAGCAAGCTTCCGCGATTCATACGTTACGTAGTGGGAGATGATCGATAATGGAGTCAAGGAGGAGAAAGATAAGGACACAAATAAAGGGTCGCCCACGAACAAGGATCCCAAACCAGTTGACCTTATGCACAAGTCATCCAACCCGTATATTCCTGGGTCACTAAAGGGGAAGCTTCAAGTTCCGACGCCAGCATTAGATGACGATTCCATCAAGTCTCCAACCCCGCAACCAAAACAAGTGACAACACCTATAAAAGATAAAGTTCCTTTTCCAAGTCGTCTGCGCCCAGCTAAAGAGAACAAAAAGTTCATGGAGCTTTACAATTTGCTAAAGAACGTCAACGTGAATCTTCCTCTTCTGGACGTAATCAAAGCGATGCCCGCGTACGTGAAATTTTTCAAAGAATTGGATGCAAGGGAACGGCGATTGGAGACAGCTCAGCGAGTCGAATTAACTAAGGAGGTTAGCGCCATATACAAGGGCCCACTACCAAAGAAAGATAGAGACCCTGGAAGCTTTTGCATAACTATTTCCTTAACCAACGGGCAAACAGCACGTGGAATGCTTGACCTTGGCGCCGGGATCAATCTAATACCATATTCGTTATATAAGGAATTTGGCCTTGGAACAATGAGGCCAACAACGATGCATTTACAATTGGCGGACTGTTCCATACGGCAACCACTTGGCATAGTTGAAGACGTTTTGGTCCAAGTTGGTGAATTGGTAATTCCGGTTGACTTTGTTATACTTGATGTGGGGAAGGTTCCGAAGGAGGGCACGGAGCATACGATTTTGCTTGGCCGACCATTCATGTCCACCTCCCATACACTGATCGATGTGCACAAAGGGAGAATGACTTTATCTGTTTTGGAAGAGACCGTCACGTTTTCGATCAAAGATATTAATAACACCCCCTCGCCAATGATGCAAGAAGATTTTTCGTTTGTTGATCCTATTACGTCCTGCCTTCATGAACTCAAGGGCATAACTGTGCTGGATGAATCAAGTGTCGAGGACGACTCAGATTTTTTTAACCAGGTGGCAGAGATGTTCGATATAGACTTGAACGAAATAACGGAAAATTACGAAGAGATCGAAGATTTTGATGAGGAGCTATGTGAAATAGCTAATGCACCTGCTCTCGAGCCAAAAGTAGAGTTAAAACCATTACCGAATCATTTGAAGTAGGTTTTTCTCGAGCCCAACGAAATAAAACCCGTCATAATTTACTCAGCATTGACGGAGCATGAGGAAAAAGAACTGACTGCAGTACTGAGCACGTACAAGGAAGCTATAGGGTGGAGCATCAACGACATCAAAGGGATAAGCCCCATCACGTGCATGCACAGAATTGAGTTAGAACCCGACGCGAGACCAGTTCGAGATGGCCAGAGTAGATTGACGCCAACATTGTACGAGGTGGTCAAGAAAGAGATTTTAAAAATTGAAAGAGGAAGGGATCATTTATGCAGTCTCCGATAGTAAATGGGTGAGCCCGATTCATGTAGTACCCAAAAAAGGCAGGGTCACCATAATTGAAAACGAGAAAGGCGAAATCGTCTCAACCAGACTAACCACGGGATGGCGAATGTGCGTTGATTATAGGAAGCTGAACGCTGCGACAAGGAAAGATCACTTCCCATTGCCATTTATTGACCAGCTTCTAGACAAACTGGCCGTACACGAGTTTTATTGTTTCTTGGATGGCCTTTCTGGATACTATCAAGTGGCAATAGCCCCGGAGGACCAAAACAAGACTACTTTCACGTGCCCCTTTGGCACATTTGCATTCCGGAGGATGCCGTTTGGTCTGTGCAATGCTCCGACAACTTTTCAAAGGTGCATGCTCTCAATCTTTAGCGATTTTATTGATAACTTTCTTGAGGTTTTTATGGATGATTTTTCGATTTTTGGGTCATCTTTTGAAAATTGTTTATCTAATCTGTCAAGAGTGTTAGAACGATGCATTGAGAAAAATTTAACTTTGAGTTGGGAGAAATCCCATTTTATGGTGAAAAGTGGTACTTTCTTAGGCCATGTTGTTTCAAAAAAGGGGTTGGAGGTTGACAAAGTAAAAATTGATGTAATTGAAACCCTTCCCCCGCCTCGAGATGTTAAGGGGATTAGGAGTTTTCTTGGTCATGCAGGTTTTTATAGACGATTTATCAAGAACTTTTTAGAAATAAGTCGTCCACTTTGCAAATTGTTGACCTTAGACACTCCTTTTATTTTTAATGAAGAATGTATGAATGCATTTAATGAATTAATGCATTTAATGAATTAAAAGGGAGTCTTACGTCCGCCCCTGTGGTTGTTGCCCCCGACTGGACTCTTCCCTTTGAAATTATGTGCGATGCCTCTAACGAGGCAGTGGGGTCTGTTCTGGGACAACGTGTGGAAAAATTGCTTAGGGTGATATATTATGCTAGCTATATGCTAAATGATGCTCAACGTAATTATACCACAACCGAAAAAGAACAACTGGCTGTCGTGTTTTCGCTTGATAAATTTAGACCATACATAGTGGGTGCCAAGGTAATTGTGCACACGGATCATGCTGCATTACTCCATTTGCTTTCCAAACCACAAAGTAAGCCACGCCTTATCAGGTGGATTTTGTTGTTGCAAGAGTTTGATGTAGAAATAAAATATAGGCGTGGTTGTGAAAATATTGTGGCGGATCATTTGTCTAGAATGACAATTGAGGAGAATGAGGGAGAGAAATTTATGATTAATGATCTTTTTCCTTATGAGAATGTTTTTAATATTGAGAAATTAATTACTCCTTGGTATGCCGATATTGTGAATTATCTTGTTTGCAAAATAGTGCCTAACCATTTATCCTACCAAGAACGGAAGAGATTTTTGAGTAAATGCAGGGACTACTTTTGGGATGATCCCGACGTTTACAAATGCTGCAAGGACGGTCTAAATAGGAGATGCGTCCCGAATGACGAGATGGAGAGCATTCTTCAATTCTTCCATGACCTTGGAGGACATTTTGGAGCTCAAAAGACGGCATTTAAGGTGTTACAGGCTGGATTTTATTGGCCGAACTTATTTGCTGATGCGTACGAATATTGAAAAACTTGCGACAACTGCCAACGAACCGGAAACATTGGGAAGCGAGACGAAATGCCACAAGTACCTAACCAAGTGGTAGAAATTTTTGATGTGTGGGGGATAGACTTTATGGGGCCTTTCCCTAAAAGTGGAGATTTCAAGTACATTCTTGTTGGTGTCGACTACGTATCGAAATGGGTGGAAGCAATTCCTACTCGGAGAGCTAACGCAGAAGTTGTCCTTAAATTCCTCCAAGAAAATATTTTCAGTCGATTCGGGGTGCCGAAATCGATAATAAGTGATGGTGGAAGCCACTTTTGTAACAAAGCATTTGCGAAATTGATGAAAAAAGTATGGGGTTCGACATAAGGTAGCTACGCCTTACCATCCTCAAACGTCTGGTCAAGTAGAGACAAGCAACCGTCAACTTAAGGCCATCCTCGAGAAAACAGTCGGGCCGAGTCGAAAGGATTGGGCAGTCAAACTTGTAGACGCACTATGGGCATACCGAACAGCCTACAAAATAGTGCTTGGAATGAGCCCTTTTCGATTAATCTATGGGAAGGCTTGCTATTTGCCTGTTGAGCTAGAACATCGAGCTAGTTGGGCAATACGGAAACTGAACATGAACTATGATGAGGCGGGTGAGTATAGGAGGTTAGAATTAACTGAACTTGAGGAATTGCGAAATGAGTCCTATGATGCCGCATGGAGGCAAAAGAAGATGACCAAAGCCTACCATGATCGAAAACTCGTCAACAAGCAATTGGAGGTAGGTAAATTAGCTTTAGTCTTTAACTCGAGATTTAAACTTTTTCCAGGTAAATTGAAATCGAATGGAGTGGACCATTCGTTATTAAAGAGATAAACGAGTTTGGGGCAGTAACCCTTCACGATGAAAAACGAGACACAACATTTAAGTCAATGGGCATCGTGTTAAATTATACCGAGACGGAGAGATAACAAGGCAAGATCGCGAAGAGTGGGCGGTGGTGGACCCGTCTCCGGTCACGAGTTAATCACGACACAATTACGTCAAGCCAACGACGTTAAAAGATGCGCTTCTTGGGAGGCAACCCAAGCTACTGTATATTCTTTATTTTGATTTTCTTTTATTTTAGTCATTTCTTTTTCTACCTTTTGTAAGTGTGAATAGGATTTAGGTCAAGAAGGGATTAATTCATCATTTGAGGAGTGAAGTATTCGCACGGTGACAGGCCTGCAGTCGCGTCAACTGACGCGGCGTCGACGCCATCTGTACGCGTGAGCGGATTTAGGTAAGTTCTTGCTGCGATTTTTGGGAGTTTCATTCCCAATAGATCAGCGAATTTTTGGGGATTATTTGCACGGAAATTGTCATTAATTAGGGATGAGATCTTTTGTCTTAAAGGAGTTCTAATTAGATAAGGAAACCTAATCTTTTTCCCTTGTTTGTAATTTGGGTAAATCTAGGATTCCTAATTTTAAGGACTTTTGATCCCTATATAATAAGCCAAGCCTCCTAACTCTTGATTTCATTATTCTCTTGTGCTCTATACCTCCATACTTCATATTTATATTTTTCTTTACACACCTCTCATCACCATGAGGCCAATTCCTAAGAGCACAAGGAACCACGAAAATAGGTGGATTTTAAGAGAGGAACATGAAGCAAGGATAAACCAGCTGCACGGTGAGTTCAAGCAGGCACAAGATATGGTCGGAGATTATCAATTGGACGAGGTTAACTACACCCTCCAAATTGATACCTTGAAGAACGAATTGAGAAGGGCGAACGAGATCATCGAGGGATTGAGGGGCAAGAACCTTCAACTTAGAGTCACCCTCAAAGAACTAATAGGAATTGAGCATGATCTCAAAGAGAGGAACGAGTCTTTCGAGGGATGCGACTTGACCATGGACGAGCTCCGCAATGAACTTCTCTTGGCCAATGAGAAAATTGCAAAACTAACCAAGCAAAACAATGAGATGTTTTGGAGCGAGATGCAGCTTGCTAGCGAGATCGAGACTAAGGATAAGCACCTTGAGGAGAAAGATGTCGAGATCAATAACTTGATCCGCGATGGGGTCGTCTTACTTCAGCAAAAGTGCTTCATCGAAGAAGAGAAATTCGCGCTTTTCCGGAGAATTGAGGAGTTAGAGGCCCAAATCAAGGATTTTAATGTAAGAAACGCGGCAAACGAGTGGAATCTAGGATTTTGGGAGCAGTGCTTGGACGAAGCTAGCAAGAAAATAGTCGCGTTAGAGAAATTGGGTTTTAAATCCAAATAGATGCTTGGGAACTTGTCTTTTCTATCTATTTAGTTTTCTTTATTGAGTCATAGAATTGTCCTTCCACCTTATCCTGTTTATTTTATTCCAGTTTCGTTTTTAATTTGGTTATTTACGTGTCTTATTTCAGCAATTAATAAAGTTCGATTTTTCGTACGGCTTTGCTTTTACGCATTTCTTGCACCGTGGATGTTATTATTTTTCTTGTGAGAGTGTGCAGTTATCATGGTTAAGAATCAATTAGCAGGGGGGGTGTTCGCTGGGATGCAAATGGTAAAAACTTGTCGCCGAACTTCTGTCGCGTCGACTGACGCGAGCGTTGACTCGACGTCGACGCTGCCTGCGCGCACGGTGGTCGGGTACCCTGGGCGGAATCACTGACTTTCTATGGCTGTTTTGATTGGGAACCAACCTCTGGTTCCGCCATTTGCTGTGGAGTCGTTGCGACAACCTAATGAATTTTATTATTGCTGATAACGTTATTTTTTTGAATTTTTTTTATTTTAATTTTTAATTTTGTATTTTAGTTGTTCCGTTTTAAGGACGGATCCATTCACGCGGCTTTGGAGAAGAGAAATTGCGCAACTTTAGTGTTAGGATTTCGACCATCGTTTTTCAGGGATGCTATCTTACCCCTTTCCTCGTTTAAAGTATTTTTCTTTATATTTATGGCAATCAGGGGATTTCTGAGTTTTTAGAGGGGGGGGGATGGTCAAGTATGATTGAAATTTTGTGTGCAATTTTTAAAATTTTTACGTGATTGTTTGCTACCTCTGCGCTAAATTGTGTTTGTATGGCATGCCTATCAAAGTTAGCTATTTGTGATTTGATGTTCTTGTCTTTGAGCGTGTATAAGTGCATAAAATTTTCAAATATTATTTATATATTGTTAAATGGTACTTGGACGCAATTGATTTCGCAAAACCTTAAAAGCAGCGTCAATTCAAAACTTTTCATGCAAAAAGCCAGTGAAGTAGCCTGAGTGTTTTATCATCTTTGCATGTACTTGAATGAGTTTTGATTTGAGATCTCTTTGAAACCGCTGTGTGTAGTTGGACTTGGAAAATGAGGTTAAGGCACAAATAAAACCCTATTTCCGGCCATATCCATATATTTTTAGCCACTATAAATTCCGAATGAGCCAATCATAGCCAAATAATCCATTTCCATTAGCCATGAGTGATTTTTGAGTCGACCCCTACAACCCATTAAAAGCGTGGGGTAGGAGTTAGTAATTTTTATTGGTTATTAGTGTTTGGAATTTTTTATTAGGGAATTTGATGAT